>CAIGQZ010000379.1:25027669-25054340 GCA_903798205.1 Danio tinwini
TGTGTGTGTGTGTGTGTGTGTGTGTGTGTGTGTGTGTGTGTGTGTGTTTATTCCACCAAATATTGCTTCTTCTAAAGTTAAAATATTGGTACTGTGTTGTCTAAATTAATGAAGTAATAGTTAATGTATTCCTAACATGATCAAACAATAAACAATACTTGTTTTTAGCGTACTTATTCATCTGTTGTCTAATTACAAAATAAGTAAATGCCCTAATTGACAATACTTTTATTTGAAATTGAGAGTCAGATTTATCAAGCATTTATAGAAATGCTTAGGTCCGGCTTCACAGGTTTAATGTTCTTTCTAGAAAACAGAAACATTGTGAGAGTTGTTGTTGTTGTTGTTGTTGTTGTTGTTGTTGTTGTTGCTGTTGTTGCTGTTGCTGTTGCTGTTGCTGTTGTTGCTGTTGCTGTTGCTGTTGCTGTTGTTGTTGTTGTTTTGTTTTTAACAGCATTTTCTGAGCATGTTTCAAGTAAATGCAAATAAAAGCCAAAGCCAAGAATATTTCTGAAACCACTTTGAGCAACCAGTAGGTTCAGGGGAAATGATCTGTGAGCATAAAACATGACCTTGTTAAAATAAGGTCAAGCAGAAAACCAGGTCAGTCTGTTTAGCAGGGACATCGAAACCAACTGACCTGCCAGCATTTTTGAGCATTAGAAATGCATCAGTTTTATAATTTAAATCTTAGTCCCTTTATTTATCAGAACCTTCAACTTATCCACCTTGTGTTTTACACAGTGGATGCCCTTCCAGCTGCAACCCAGTACTGGGAAACACCCATACACTCTCACATTCACACACATACACTACGGTCAAATTAGTTTATTCAATTCACCTAAAGTGCATGTGTTTGGACTATGGGGGAAACCGGAGCACCCGGAGGAAACCCACGCCATTATGGGAAGAACTTGCAAACCAGCAACCTTCTTGTTGTGAGGTGACAGTGCTAACCACTGAGCCACCGTGCTGCCCCGTTTGCACAAAACAGTGAATGTTAAAAGGAAATAAATAGTCAAATTGAACAATAAAAGTCATACAAATGATGCAATAAATGCCTCTGTTTTGGCTAAGACATTGCCATATGAAATGCCAGTGACTGTCAGAAATCATCACATTGAAAGTTTGAATGAGCTTACAACGACCAAAGATATTTAATATGCCAGAAGCGTTCAAATCAGATGTTCAGAAGTGACTTTAATGAACAAAACTGACAGAAGTAAACGTCTGAATGCTTTTAGGATGGCCAACAGTATTAACATTCATCTTTGAGAGCCAAGAAAAATAACAATCAACTCATACGTTCACGCATGCCTGTAATGGGCTAAAATTATTAAATGCTTGAATGCACTTGAATTTATCTAATGGCCATAAAAAATGTCATGTGCTCACGATGACTAAAAACAATCAAATCAGTTGTTTTATGTGCTGAAAAGGATTGAATTGAATGTTTAAATATGATTATGATGGCCGAAATTCATTTCATTTTATTTTACTTCGGCTTAGACCCTTTATTTATCAGGGGCCGCCACAGTGGAATGAACCACCAACTTATCCAGCATATGTTTTACACAGCGGATGTCCTTCCGGTCACAACCCAATACTGGGAAACACCCATACACTCTCACATTCACACTAATACACTACGGCCAATTTAGCTTATTCAGTTAACCTATAGTGCATGTCTTTGGACTGTGGGGGAAACCAGAGCACCCGAAGGAAACCCACGCCAACACAGGGAGAACACAGTGCTCACCACTGAGCCACCGCGCTGCCCTGATGGCCGAAATGTTCCAATCAAATGTTTGAAGTCTAAAAATACAGTCTATGTCAGCAGCTCATTAGCTTTTGAGAATCAAACTTAGTTCCTTGATTAATAATAAGTCTTCCAGACCTTGGTGTTTAAAAAGCGTTTTAATACACTCTTCATTTTTGTCGCTGAAATCATGAGGGTGGAAAATAGCTCTCGACTCAAATCACAAAGCACAAATTAACCTGAATTGGGTGCTTCCATCACATAAAACTCCCTAATGAGTGTGTGTCAAATTTGCATGCACTAATTAAAATGTAAAGTTTTTTTTTGCATTGCATTAGAACTCTAATGGCCAAAAAATCTTGAAATATAAAAATCTGACATTGAGATGTGTCTATATTAAAGCATTAAATACACGTATGTACTGTATATCTGAAAATGTTTGATTTTAATGTTCAGACATGCTTATGATGGGGAATAGAGATCACATTGGAAATGTGAATCTTCCTGTAACGTTTAGAAGCAAGACCTAAGGGCACATTCGAAAAATATGGTTTGTGCCCCGGCGCGTGGTCTAACAGGGTTGTGCTTATTTTTTTAATGAGTTTTGGGTGCGTTTTGAGAAAAACGTGCATTAAACAAATCAGAGACTCATCTCTCATTCCCTTTAAGAGTCAGTTTTGTTGCACCACAGCGCATTTGCTATTTACGTGGTGGATTTTGTAAGAGGAAAAACTGAACTTCACTAACGAAAACAATTAAACAGAGCATCTGCAGAGCGAGGAAAAAGAACGAGCCTCCTCCATTCAGCCTCTTTACTTTCTCTTTACTTTACTCTTTACTTTTACTCCTTTACTTTTGTGGATAAAGTGTTGTACGCACTCTACTGAAGACATCCATCAGCCTACATATTTAATTTAGTTTGTTAAGTACAAAGATTTGTTTCAAAACTATTTTGTTCTAATTTCCAGCAAACAAATAAATTAACAATAATAATGAACTGTGGTCAAAAAACCTTGTTTTTATTAAAACAAATATATATATATGCATATAATAAATAATACTGCTTATAATAATAACATTATGCAAATGAAAATTGTCATAAATAAACTGAAAAAAAGCCCCCCGAGATGAGGCATGGAGGTAGTAGTTTTTATATTTATGTAGAAAATAATAATTTTTGTAACATTTTAACCCTTTATTTTTTTCATATGTAAAGATATTTGTGTATTGCTGTACATTCTGTGTGTATTAAGCAATGTGTAAGTGTTTGGACCTGCATAGGCACATAACTAATGTGCTCTGCGCTAGACTTTAGACCAGCTTTTACTTCAAAAAGCTTTTTGATCAATGGTGCGGCCTTTTTCGGTTTCTCAAAATAGCAACATGCTAACAATGCACCTTAACACCCTTCCTTTATAGACCAGCACACCCATGAGTCCACAAAATGGATTTGCTATTTAAACAACGTGGAGCAAAACATGAAAATTAGGGTTGCGCTGGTCTGAAAATAGCAACAATATGTGTATGATAGTCAAAATGTAAAAAAAAAATGTCCAAATGTCTAAAAGTGATCAAATCAGATGCATATTATTACGCTAAAAAAATGACTTTTGCTGCTTGCTCAAAGTACATTTTACAAAATGAGCTGAAACAACACAAGTTTTTTTGGGGGGACAACTTAATTGTTTTATGTTCAATCAATTTAAATTTGTAAACATTATTTGGTTCACTTAAAATTTTTAATTTGTGTTGAAACAGGTTGAAAACCAGCATTCTTTACTGTAAAATAGTCAATAAAAATTATCATTATAAAAGCTTTTATGAAGATAAATATAGAGGTATTTATGTAGGTAGAGGTCTGATGTTTGACAAAATATAAGGGGTCACTAACATGATCACTTTTTCACTTTTTTAACCTTAACTGAACTGTACCTGAAGTACTGTACATCCTGTGGTGTGACTTAGCAAAACATTAAGAAAAACAACTAGCATAAGGTCGATTTATCTTTATCATTGTACACTTATTTTCATATAGTGCTATGCAGTGACTAAATGTATCAAGTTTATATGCTTTTAGAATGATTAGTAAATAATTGCTATTTACTAAAAAAGCGATTTTATGACTTTTTTTTTCTTAAAAGCCGTAATTTTTTGATCGATGAAAATAACTATATTCAGATCAGATGTTCGTGATATATGATGAGCAAAACATCTCAGATTAAGAATATGAATATGGATGTAGTATCCGTGATGTCCTCCGTAGTAGAGCTGCACGATTCTGGCTAAAATGAGAATCGCGATTTTTTTTTTTTGCTTAAAATAAAGATTTTCTCACGATTCTGTAGATGTAAAATAAAGGTTAATATGAGTAGCCTATTATTGTTGTTTCAGAATACAACTATTCATAATTCTGATGTTGAATTATTATGTTTGAGACATGTGCTTGCAATCTGTCATTGACAACATTGCTAGACCGTTTTTTTTCTACTGGTTAAATCAGACTTTAGTCATTATCAAATTCCCTCTTGCACTATATTCAACATTATACAGGCTAGAGTAGTTATACTGACACTGTTAAACATGTATTCTCATGCACAACACTCTGTGTTCGCTATGAAAGAAAAACATCATGCTTGTCGTAATCATAACTCTAAAATGCGATATGATTATTAAAATTATGTGTGTGCTTTCGGTTTCATTTTCACTGTGCGTGTGCGGTTCATACTTCCCGCGCGGCTCCCAAACAATCGATCTGTGCCACAAACTGAATGTTATTTACAACTTTATTACCTGTTATTCACAGCCTATGCAAGTTCTGTTCACTAAGCTAGGCATCATTCTCAGGCGCGCACCCGCCCTCTCTGTGGTAACAGCTTACAGTCAGCTCACGTCACGTGTGTTTTCGCGGCTGCGAATACATCATTACATGCAGACAGAAATGACATTTTTGGGTGAATTATACCTTATAAATACAGTATGTGACTCTTTCAACACCATTTGGAGGTGTACACGTTTCTAAGCAATGTATGTAAAACAACGTGAAGACTTGTACGGCCGCCTTTATGCTTCTCTCCTGAACTTGAAAATACGATTGGCAGAATTGTATAAATGCTGGATTAAGATCATCCAGGGGGTCGAATCGAGATTGCGATCTTTTTACGATTAATCGTGCAGCTCTACTCCGTAGGTTTCTGAAAGCGCAAATGAAGTTACTAGAGGTGGTGAAAGAGGGGATTGCATTATTCCTCTTAAAAAAAGTAAATTCAGTCAGTCGGTATTTTCAGTTGAAACTGCTAGGGATTGGAAAACCATCCCACCAACAATAAGAAGATTACTTACTTTTCGTTCTTTTCAGTTTCATGTTAAAAATTGGTTATTGGCAAATCAGCATTGTCAGCATTAGTACTGTATTTTTGACACTTATTTGTACTGTTTGTATTTGGCTTTTTTGTCCTTTTCTGCTGCCATCAATCTGTTTTAGTTTTTTTGCTTTTTTAATTGTATTTTATATATGATAGTGTACTTTGTTATTATGCTGTGCTTCTATTTTAGGTGTGACTTTTTAACACTCTGTAAGGGGTCTACAGATGAAAAATAGCCATTCTTGGCTAATTCTGGCACATTTTACAGTAATGTTTATTAATGTGCATTGACCCTGTAAACAAATAAACTAACCTAAACTAAAAAGCTACGAGTGGGCATGGCCAACCGTCGCCATTTTGTTCACATGTCACTGCACCAACCGGTGATAAGCAAAAAAAAAAGGGCAAAGAGCGTGCGCAGAGCTACAGATGCCTGCTGAAGAAACGCTTAATACATCATTACCTACGACTCATTTGTGTTCTGACCACATGTGCTTGGTTGTACACTATATCAATAACGTGTTTAGTCTTTTAAAAACACTGTTATAAAACATTGAGCCTCTAAGCATTGTTCTTTTACAGGAGGGAAGAGCAAATTACTTCCAAACACTTCAAATATAGTCTGTGTTAGTAACACTGTTTGACAACATTTCAGATGACTGTTCTAGAGCCTACAGCTAATCAATCTGTCAGATTCTGGAGTGCATTACAGCTCTAAAGAAAAGTATAAGTGATAAATGATCTTAAATAAAGCAAATACATTTATAGATATGGTATATACATATATAAGATTTTCACTCACCTGGAAAATGAGTTGAATAGTTTGTGAGCACAATTAAGCACACAGCAAGCCATGTTATCTGATAATTGTAGGAAGTAATTCCAAAAGACAATTGACTGTGTTAAGCCACATAAAACAAAACAAAAATAAGATGCATATGCTGAGATAAGCGGCTAATCAATGGCGACCTGCAAGACCTAGCTGTCACTCGAGTGGCCACGCCCTTAATTAAGCAGACTTAATATAACTCAATATAGATGAAATGGATGAGTTATAAAAAAGATTCACCCCCTCACAATTGCCATGAAGTGTAATATTAGCTATATACACCAAAATCGTTTGTTGAACCAGGCTTTAAACACCTTTTTCCTGCTGTAAAGTTGTCCATTTAACATTGGGGTCAATAGAAATGCACTCTATTGTAGAGCCAGGTCTAGCGGAATTTCAATGAATTGCAGTTTCAGTTACTTCCCTATTAGCATCATGAGGGAGAGCGGGATGTTGCTGCTTGGTAATAAATGACTGATTGAATGCCAACACAAATTGTAATAAATCTATTTAAATATGTGAATGTGCATATTTTGACTAGACATGTTCCAATTAGGTGCTAAATGATGTCAAGTCTGGGCATGATCCTTTTGCAAGTTTGCAAGTCTAATATGGGCTAATTAATGCTGGAAGGAGCTCTGTAATGAGTGTGTTTGTGTCTGCAGGCCTTGTATTCAATGTCCGTGTCTGAAGACGTTCCTCTGAATAAGCAAATCCTTCGAGTCAAAGCCACAGATGCTGACACCGGCTCAAACGCACAAATCCAGTTCTCCTTGTTAGGTTCTGGAGCAGAAGACTTCTTCATTCATCCACACACAGGTTTGAGAGTTGTTTTTGTACATATCTGCCCCTTAAATTAAAATATTGTCAAATAATTAGTATGAGTATGTTATCAAGCTAAATGTGCTCCTAAACAAAATTCAAAAATCTTTGCTTCCGCCTAAATATATCAACGATTTTCTTGATGTCACCCTTAACTGGCACCTAGTCTGTCATCAAATCGTCTGACCAATCAAATGCTTTCTAGTATCTGATGTCCCGCCCCTTGATCTAATGTCCCGCCCCTATCAAGACACTTGTCATTTACTTTTTATAGCTTAAGCACTCTGACTGGCAGAGCTGTGATAAAAACGAAACTCTATTGGTTGTTTTTCATAAAGGGGAGGAGCTAATCTATGATGTCCCCACTGTCTTCATGTTGCATTTAAGATTACATCAAACACAGAATAAAAAAATGCACAAATAATAAAACCTTTAAGATAAAGGTTGACCGTTTAACATTCATGGTACCTTTTCATTATTTATTTATTTTTTGCAGTGGAAAAATGGTCTTTAGATTATTGAAAAGTTCTCCATGCCAAGAAATTAATATTTTTTTAAGAACTCTGAACACCGGAAGGTACTTTGGTGAAATCAGACTGGTATTGTAAATCCATTTGTGGAAGCGTCTTTTTATTTTTAGGTCAGAAATTATCCAAAATCAATTCTTGAGCAAATCCAGCCAGTGTTCAAAACTATCACCTTACCTTAGGCCATACCTGCCAACACTCCCGTTTTTCCCAGGAGTCTCCTGTATTTCAGACCCACCACCCGGTTTGTCATTTCTCCCAGAAAACTCCCGGAATTTCAACCCCTTCCCCTAGTCCTCAGGTGATTGGTACAATCTGTAACACCCCATTTACATGGGGCTTCAGCGTCAACACTTGACAGAGGGCATGTCTGAAGTTGGGGCTGACATGATTGTCATAGCAGCGTCAACCAATGAAATTAGTCAGCAATCTGCTACTGTCTGAACTGGTGTATTTGCATACAGCAGTCTGATTGGCTGGCACTTCCGTCAGCGCTTGAAAAGTTGAGAAAGTCCTAACTTCTGCAGCGATCAACGCCACTGAAGAGGTAAAGTCTAGATCGGATACGCAGCCGGCCAGAAGTGCGATATGCACATTAATATAGTGGAATTTTTTTATGACACTGTATAACAATAATTGATATTTGTACAGTACTGTGACGGTTGGGTTTAGGGTTGGGGTGGGGGTAGGGGTTAAAAAATAGACTTTATTGGTTAATTTAATAGATAAGATAAATAATACTTGGTACAACTACTGTTTTTACGTTACTGTGATGGTTGGGTTTAGGGTTGGGGTGGGGGTAGACAATAATAAAATACAATAAATAGGAAATTTCATAAATAACATAAATAATTCTCGTTAACTTCCGGCTGCAAACTTATCCGATCTAGCAACAACCCACTGAAGCGGCGCCTACGGATCCAAAATTCAATGCGTTGAAGCTGACGCTACTTGTAACACCCCTGGATCGCCGACAAACCTGGCATACCCCCCCCCCCCTTCAGTCTCCAGTCTCTCAGATTTTCAGAGGCAATAGTTGTCAGGTATGCCTTAGGCTGAACCATACTAGTTTGAGGTTTGTTTGTTTATTATGAAACGGAAGATATTTTGAAGAATGTTGGAAACCTGTAACCATTAAAGGGACATTTCACCCGTAAATGAAAATGTACTTTCCCTCAAGTAGTTCCAAACCTTTGAGTTTCTTCATTCTGTTCAACACATTGATGATATTTTGAAAGAAAGCTGAAAACCAGTAACCTTTGAATTATATTGTAGGAAAAACATGATACTACACTACCTAACAAAAGTCTTGTCGCCTATCCAAGTTTTAGGAACAATGTTCATGTCTGGTGATTGGGCTGGACAATCCGGGAGCACCTTAACCTTCTTTGCTTTCAGGAACTTTGATGTTGAGGCTGAAGTATGAAAAGGAGCACTTTCCTGCTGAAGAATTTGCCCTCTCCTGTGGTTTTGAAATGTAATGGGCAGCACAAATGTCTTAATACCTCAGGCTGTTGATGTTGCCATCCACTCTGCAGATCTCTCACACGCCCCCATACTGAATGTAACTCCAAACCATGATTTTTCCTTCACCGAACTTGACTGATTTCTCTGAGAATCTTGGGTCCATGCGGGTTCCAATAGGTCTTCTGCAGTATTTGTGATGATTAGGATGCAGTTCAACAGATGATTCATCAAATAAATCTACCTTCTGCCACTTTTCCAAATGATCAACCAGAAGTCAAGTTATTATTTGTTGCTCTTACAATTGGGATCAACTACAACACTTTTATTTAGGTAGTGTATTGAGTCAGTGGTTACAGGTTTCCAGCTTTTTTTCAAAATATATATATATTTTTGTGCTCAACATAGTAAAGAAACTCAAACAGGAGCAAGTTTTGGGTGAACTATCCCTTCAACATACATATTTGTTTTTCCATCTATAAATGTCAATGGTTACAGGTTTTCAACATTCTTCGAAAAAATATCTTCTTTAGTGTTCAACAGAACTAAAAAAAAACTGGTATGGAACAAGTAAGGGGTTAGTAAATGATGACAGTATTTTCATTTTTGGGTGAACTGTCCCTTTAAGAGTGTTGTTTCTGGTTGCTGAAATGTATTTTTCTTCGTTCTCTGCAGGTGAGCTGAAGACAGCCGTGACACTGGACCGTGAAAAGGTGTCTCGATACTCTCTGGTTGCTCGTGCGACGGATGGTGGGGGTTTGTGGTGTGAAGCTGAGGTTGTGGTGGATCTCCTAGATGTGAATGACAGTCCGCCGATGTTCAACATGCCTCATTACACCACCAGCGTCTACGAGAACACCGCCACTAAAGCTCTGCTCACCCGCATACAAGCCATAGACCCTGATCTGGGTAAGAGCATGTCATTTTGACAGCAGGTGAAGTGGAAAGTTTTAGTTTTTAGATGCTGAACTAACTTTGAACTGCTATTATGCAATTTTCTCCAGCTAGAAAACATTGTAATATGAAATATTTTGGAATATTGTGAGATTATAGTTTTCTAGTTGTTTCTTTACTGAAATAAAAGTTTCCATATATGGTTTTCCACATTACCAAAACAGTTTGGCATTGAACAAATCATGTATAGATTTGTTTATTTTATTTTTTATTACTGCTTTTATTCCAGCCAAACTAAGACATAAGACTTTCTTCAGAAGGAACATCACTTGGGAAATAATAAATAAAAGTAAAAAATTTAGGACTGGTATTTGAAGACAAATATTTTTGCCTTCAATCATATTGACTTAATATTAATATATACATTTTTAGACAATGCAATAATACATATCATATATACAGTAGCAGTGTGATATGGCTGTATATTGGCACTGGTGAGAGGCATGCATTGGCTCGAGGCTGCAAGTTGAGTGCCTTAGTGTCCCACCAGTAACGATATACAGCCATATCGCACTGCTATGAGTGTGATTATGCATTTATACAACAGTTCGAAGGCATAATTGTCTCTATAAAAAAGAAAATCAAACACAGAGAGTCTAGCAACCCTTTTGTAAGAGGAACTACTTTCTTCCATTGTTCATTCACATCTGCAGCTGACCGTCAGAACAGCAGAAACCATTGCTACTTCACAAACGTCAATTTAGAACTAGCATTTGAACGATTCTCTAGCGTAATGTTTAAAATTATGACAAAAAATTTTAAGATTATGAGGCTGAACTGCATGAAATGCCATCAGTCTACAGAGATGTCCCAGTATTTCTCTGAAAACAGGAGTTTACAATAATTAACCCAGAAAAAGCCAAAGCAAGCACTACCAGATTACTATGGTATAAATACAGCACTACAACATACAAAAGAGAGAGATCAACTTAGAATGTCACTTACCTGTTCTGTAATGATTTATTCAGCTATAGTTTGAAACTTGTGCTGAGAAAATGCTATTTTTCTCCCCTAAAGACTTATTATGCAGTCTCTGTCGCCATCTTGTGTCCAGGTTGATGGCCGTCGACTCGCTAAATCTCAGAAATTTTGAATGTTTAAAATAGGCACTATCCTTATAAATAAACTGCATGGTTGAAATCTAAACAACTACATTCTCACTTAAAAAAAGCCTCTAAAGTACATTATGTTGTGTTTAACAGCTGCACTATTTGTCAAACTGTAGTGAGTTTATTGATCTGCTGTCACCCTACTAGGGTGGAGTAATACACTATGGTGAGGAGGCTGTACGAGTTCTGATATTGCAGAATATGGCACAGCACAGCTTTCAGTCAATCAGATTCAAGAACCAGACGAGTGCCCACCTAACCCCCCACCCCTCCCCCGCTTTTCAGTTTGCGACCCCCCCGACCTCCCACCCCCCACCCCGCGCACTTCAGTAAGCGATCTTGAACACTCCCACCCCCACCCCACCCTGCACTCTACAGTTTGTGCTTCCAACCCCCCACCCCCCACCCCCTCCCTTCAGTTTGCCATCTCCCAACCCTCACTGCACTTCAGTTTGCGATTTCCTCTTCCCCCCATCCCCCCCGCACTTCAGGTTGCAATCTATTATGCAATTTTATTATTATATTATACAAATGTTATACAATCAATTATACTACATAAATAATTCTTCTTATCAAAAGTGTTACAGTAGCACCTTTTTTAGTGATAAACTCCAATTACTGAATCTTCTCAGTGTAGTTTATGGATATATATTAATACTGGCATATTTTATGTTGCAGGTGTTAACCGTAAAGTGGTTTATTCCCTGGTGGATTCAGCGGACGGATTCTTCTCCATCGATAAATCCTCAGGGATTGTGGTTCTAGAGCGTTTGTTGGACCGTGAGATTCAGTCTTCATATCATATAGTGGTCCGGGCATCAGATCAAGGTGTTCCTGTTCGGCTCTCATCCCTTGCAAACATCACCATCACAGTTCTGGACATTAACGACAACCCGCCGGTGTTTGAGCGGAGAGACTATCTGGCCACACTTCCAGAAGACGTTGCGGTCGGCACAGAAGTAGTCCAGGTTTACGCTGCCAGTAAAGATATCGGCACTAATGCTGATATTTACTACAACATCAGATCCGGAAACCAACAGGGCCATTTCACCATTAACGTCAACACAGGTGAGATGTCTTAAAGCAGATTATGAATTCATTTCACATTTCTGGGTTTCTCAGTAGACTTAGAGCGCAGTGAATGGGAGAGTACGACTAATATTTGTTTTTACAACACTGTTTGCTGAAATAATAAAAGAAAAACTCCACAATGGTGTTATCAAGACTTTTTAGAAGAAGGAAACAAATAGTCTAAGACTAATAACGGCAGCCAGAAGAGAGAATTGGTCAATTTTATTGTCTTCCCTTTATAGACACTGCATTACAAACACCTCACATAAGCGGTAATTAATTTTTTGTGATGCAAAGATGATATACAGTACTACATACATAAATACATATAAATATTAGTGGTGGGCCATTATTGGCGTTAACGTGTTGCGTTAACGCGAGACTTTTATCGGGCGATTAAAAAAAAATATTGCTGTTAATCTATTCTCAAAGTTGGGCTGGGAGCTGGGTCTGTTCTCAGCAAGCTATGATGACTTTCACCGTTATATTTTAGCGCGAATGTATATCTGACCGGTGAGCCGTCTGACAAAAAAGTGCCCTTCTGAATCAAATCAGCAGGATGCTGGATCTTTCACTTACTTCGAAGACACTACTGACTACGCTTACATGGACATCTGTAATCTAGTTATTTGCCTGAATAGAGAATAATATAATTAAGGTGTTTACGTGAAGTGCTTCAATGTAAGATTTTCCTGTAATTTTGGGTGACTTTAACTGCAGTTTGGCAGTTTCACATTCACTCATGACCATTTCATGTGAGGATCTTGTCGGAAAATATGGCAAAAAAAAGTCCTACATGACGGTAATAGTTTGATTGCAGTGTTTACTTCAATAATGCCACTAATATATGCATACTCCACGTCTTAATTCCATTTCTGTTTAGTTCAGTTATGACTTTAGTCAGATTAAGGTCATCAAAAATCACTGTTTGGAGCTTATGCAGGCCTACAGTTCAAAATTCATGTTTAACTGAATAAACAGTTAGTAAACACAAGTACATCTTATTGAACATCATTTATTTTCATGACCAATTATCACAGTAGAACAGTTTCTCAAGCAGTTTGTGATGCATTTTGGAAACAGGAGATGAGCCCCTGGTCTAAAGCGCCACCTGGCTTGAGAAACCCGTTCTCAAAGACTTACTTTTAGTCATTATTTGGGTAGCACACATATTCTAAATGCCTTTAGCAGAATTCAAATGAGCCATTTTAATCTAGATTAATTCCAAGATTACAGTGAGATTAATCTAGATTTAAAAAAATGTATCTATGCCCACCTATAATAAATGTACATGTGTTTTTTGAAAATCTACATATAAAAAACTTTCAAGGATTTGAGATGATAATGATTGTTAAACACGTCTTAACAGTCTTGTGAAAAGGGTCCATTACTGTGTGTTCTGTTCACTTTATTCTAATGCAGATGTGTGCTCTTTTCTGCAAATATTTCAGGACTTATGAGTAATTTGCCTAATGGAATTACTAGAAATAACAATTGAAGATAAAAAAACAGTCAGACTGCTTGCTCTACAAAAGTCTGTCTATGACTATAAAAATATAAATACTAATATGCATTATAAACTCAAATCGCTTGCCTCAGGTGGGCTGAATGAGCAATTAGATCTTTCTGTTTTCCATTAATGTACTGTTAATCCTGAAGTTTAAATATTGATTTTCAAATCTGTAATCTAAAAAATATTGATTGTATGTTTATGTATTTTTGATGTTTTTAATTGTAGGATTTTTTTTTTCATTGTTGTATGGCTCGTGTAATGTTGAAATAATAATTGATGAACAATATCCGTCTTTAATTTAATGGCATTTTATTGTGTGTGGATGGAGGTGATACTTTTTATAATTAATATTGTCCAAATGTGGAAACAATATGGGTTTGTTTTTAATTATTGAATAACTGATGACATAATTGTGATTGATTATGTAAAAAGAGGATGGATAGATGCTTAAAATAACCAAAGAGGTTCAAATGGAACATTTCATTGTGCCTGCATAAACCTAATATGCTTCAATGCAACTTTGATGACAAAAGTGATAGTTCAGCCAATAGTTCTTTGTTCTGCTAAACACAAAAAAGGATATTTGAAAAAAAAAATGGCAGTATCCAACCTGATACTCACCACCCATTGCCAAATAAATACTATGGCACACTGTAAACAAACAAAATAAATTACTTAATAAAAATTTTTAAGGCAACTTGCTACAGAGCTTTTTTAATTGACTCAATTTAAAACAAGTCAAATGCAGTTATTGGGTTAAAGTTGAGTCAACTCAAAAAAGCTCGGCAGCAAGTTACCTTACAATTTTAATTTGCAGTAAATAGATGGTGACATCTGTTTTCAGTCAATTTCTTCTTTTAGTGTGTTTTTTTCATGCAGCTTATGGCCAAAAAAATCAATTTAGAAGTTTAAAAAGATCATATAAATAATTTGAATATGCCTAGCCGAACACGCTTGCATGCACTTAAATGCTTACCTAGAATACCCTCTGTATAATGGCCATAAGTGGTTGAATTTAACATTTTGCTGCTTTATTATATTTGTAATATTTGTAATACTTACTTGATAAAATATATCTTATAGATTACCTTAAAGTCCACATGAGCCAGAAGCTGTTACCATTTTTATTTATTTTTTATTTTTTTGTAATGTGACAGTTTCTAGAGAAATGGAATATTAATTGAGAAAACAGTGGGCGCGAGTTGTCACTAAGGTGGAACCTTTTCAAAAGGTACAAATTTGTACCTAAAAGGTCCATATTAATACCTCAAGGGTACATATTAATACCTAAAAAGTACAAAAGTGTTCCTCTTAAAATTTGTAGTATATATACTTTTGTAGTATATATACTTTTGAGGTACCAATATGGACCCTTTAAAGGACAAATGTGTACCTTTTTAAAAGGTACCACCCCAGTGACAGCTCTTGCATGTTTATTTATGAGAGTGCAGTAAAGAAGGCATTTTACTTAGAAAGATCTGGAAATGGGTTTAGAAGAGTTATTCGACCTAACAGACACTTCCAAGCACTTCCGAGCACATTCGAGTGGCGTGGTTAAGTATGTTAGCCACGCCCAATACCTCAGATGTCATCTGAGAATTTAAACAAAAAGGAAGTGCATTTAGTTTAGGCAAACTTTTTTTTCTTAATGAAATGCACAGATGAATTGTTCACCACAAAACTAGCAATGTGAGCTAACAAAATCAATATGGTTAGCTTTGATTTCATTTGTACTTTAAGGTTGACCATATTTACACTTGTGCTGCATACAGGTGCCATCTCTGTATCTCGAGCGCTGGACTTCGAGTCCTGCAAGGATTATTTCCTAACGGTAGAGGCCACGGACGGTGGGACTCCACCCCTCAGCGCTGTTACTATGGTGAACATCAACCTGACAGACGTTAATGACAATGCCCCCATATTCAGCCGTGACGCCTACAGCGTGTCCATTAGCGAGGATGCAAACATAGGAGACACTGTGGTCAAGGTAAGCAGTCGTGACATTATTTTGTCTTACTTTATGTCTCTGAGGTCTGCATTATAGTGTGCTATGTTCAGGTGATGGCGGAGGATGTGGACAGCTACGTCAATGGTGACATCCTCTATTCCATCATCAGCGGAGACCGAGAAAACCAGTTCTTCATTGAGCCTATCACAGGACAGATCAAAGTCAACAAGCAGCTGGATCGAGAAACGGTAAATCCCACAAAGACTTTATTTGAAATGACACAGATCCAGGAACAGCCCAGTTCTTTCACAGCAGACACACTCATAAAAACCTTTAATAAGATTGCTCATGCTGATTCATTTCATTTGAAAGATTTCTCCACATGTCAGAGATTAAGATAATGCTTTTACAACTGTGAAACACTTCATAAAAGAGAAAAAAACAAAAGCCTAGAGAGGTGAGTTTGGAGTTATCTGTAGTGAAGCACTTTTAACACACAGATGTGCCCTATTTTACATTTGAGAATTAGAATTTATTTGTAGTTTAATGAGTGAAAATATACTACACTTATTATTTATTTATTTTGCATAATTCATATAATGTTGCTGCTTCAAAAATGCTTTAACCAGTATAAGCTGGTTGGTGGGTTCTAGTTGATCAACCAGGCTATTTTTAGAGGGGTTTTGGCCACTTCCCAACTGGTCTTAGCTGATAAAACAGCAGATAAAAGCAGCCTCCTTGCTGGCTGCCCCAAATGAAAAAACTATAGTAATTTATAGTAAATACTATTTTATCTTTGAACCATACTATAGTACTTAAACTAACCTGCTGTGGCAAATGTATAGTTGCTGTAATAGCACAAAATCCATAATATATACAAATGACCCAATACTGTAGTGTATTTATTACAGTTTATCAGTTCACTAAAGTTAATACTACAGTATGCTGTAGCATTCATGAACAAAATGTTGTAAATACTATAATATATCAAGTTTAATACATTTTACTATAGTATGGGTCAAAAACACTGTAGTATTTACTGCAATAATTGATGGCCCTAGCTGGTTTTAGCTGGACACATCTGGTTTTAACTAGTCTCCCACACAGGCGAAGCTAGTTTTACAGGTTTAAGCGGGCTGGTTTTAGCTGGTTTTGGCTGGTTTAGACCGGAACATATCTTATTTTGGCTGCTCTCCCACCCTGGCAAAGCTGGTCAAGCCGGTTTTAGCTGGTAATTCCATCAGGTCTCCCAGCCTGACCAGCTAAGACTAACCTGGAAGTGGTTAAAACCCCTCAAAACTCACCAATCAGCTTAGGCTGGTTTAAGATATTTTCTTTCTTTATTTTTTTTTTTTCAGGAGTCATAAGGCATTTTAAATAGTTAATAGTTAGAAACATGCTAGCAGCATGAACTAGCATAACAGAAATATGCTTTAAATAATTGTTAATCTACATAAACAATGTATTGTTAATGTGCTAACACATGCTAGCAATGTGCTTATATGTGCTAGCAAGCAACAGTCTACTCTAAAAGCTGGTACCAATGAGTTAAGCATGAAATAAACATTGTATAAATATTGCTGACAATATGCTAGCAACATGCTAAAACAAACTTTCAGGTTAGGCTTAAAGTTTGTCTACATATTTCACTATCTAGCCCAGTTGATATCCAAAAGTTAGTGTTTGGCAAGATGGTTTTATGTTCAGTATAAATAAAAATAATAATATACCCATTTAAAAACCCTAACCTCTTTTTAATAATACTTGTTTAATAAAAAACATTCAGTGAACTGAATATAAACGAAAGGGTGCAATTTGGGTAGTAGAGCAAGCTATAAAACTGCAGCCACAAGATGGAGCTAAAGCTTCATTACATCACAGCCTGAGTTTCTCACTCTCAAGTCAATTAGCGTAATGAAGTTATTGTTGTCTTCAGCCTAAAGACTCTGTTTAATTATATTCCACTAAAAGGGGTCAGATCATTTCATGGCTCTTTTGAAATACGCCTTTAATATAAGATGTATGACTACTCTTTTAACTTGTGCATGTAAATCCTCTCCAAAGTACTTTAATTGTAACTAAGCTGCAAAAAAGGAGAAAATTATAGTTAATTTAGAAAATTAATCTCTTTTAAGTTTATAAGTGGAGTTTAGGGGGAGAGAAAATATGCCATAAAGGTCTAAAATACAGTCCCATTAATTAAGTGAACAGAAAGAAAAGAAAATCTGAGCAAAATGAGTTGCAAACTGCAGATTTTTCAACACATTTCTAAACAATAGTTTTAATAATTTATTTCTTATAACTGATGACAGTACATAATATTTTACTAGATATTTTCCAAGATACTATTCGACTTAAATTGCAATTTAAAGGCTGACGTTACAGTTGACGTCAGAATTATTAGCCCCCCTGAATTATTAGACCCCCTGTTTATTTTTTTTCCCCCAATTTCTGTTTAACAGAGAGAAGATTTTGTTTAGCACATTTCTAAACATAATAGTTTTAATAACTCATCTCTAATAACTGATTTATTTTATCTTTGCCATGATGACAGTACAGAATATTTGACTAGATATTTTTCAAGACACTTCTATACAGCTTAAAGTGACATTTAAAGGCTTAACTAGGTTAATTAGGTTAACTAGCCAGGATAGGGTAATTAGGCAAGTTATTGTATAACGATAGTTTGTTCTGTAGACTATCGAAAAAATATATAGCTTAAAGGGGCTAATCATTTTGACCTTAAAATGGCTTTTAAAAAATGTAAAAAAAAAAAAAAAAAAAAAAAAACGTTTATTTTAGCCGGAATAAAACAAATAAAACTTTATCCAGCAGAAAAAAATGTTATCAGACATACTGTGAAAATTTCCTTGCTCTGTTAAACATCATTTGGGAAATATTTAAAAAAGAAAAAAAAATCAAAGGGGGGCTAATAATTTTGTATATACATTGTTAAAGGGGGCTAATAATATTGACCTTAAAATGTTTTTTTTGTTTGTTTTATTTTTATAAACAGTAATTTTATTGTAGCCAAAATAAAACAAATTAAAAATAGAAAATACTGTGAAAAAATCCTTACCCTATTAAACATCATTTGTGTGTATGTGTGTGAAGATGGCTAGTTACTCGTTGTCTGTGAGAGCTCTGGACAGCGGGACTCCTGCCATGTCCTCAACTGTTCTGGTCAACATCGACATCTCAGACGTCAACGACAACCCGCCCACATTCACGCCGGCTAATCACACAGCAGTTATACAGGTATGCTAACGAGCTATGTCTGAATCCACCAATCAGAACTGCATCAATTTATATGTATGGTTCGACCCAGCATGAAATCGAGCTGATTATTTACGCACCCTCAAGTCATCCAAGATGTAGATTACATCAGTAGAACAATGAAGAACATTTATTCATTCATTTTCCTTCGGCTTAGTCTCTATCAAGGGCCACCACAGCAGAATGAACCACCAACTATTCCGGCATATATTTTATGCAGCGGATGTCCTTCTAGCCGCAACCCAGTTCTGGGAAACATCCATACACTCTCACATTTACACACACACTCATACACTACCAATTTAGTTTACTCAATTCCACTATAGCGCATGTGTTTGGACTGTGGGTGAAACCATAGCACACGGAAAAACCCCACGCCAACACAGAGAGAACATGCAAACTCCACACAGAATTACTAATTACTTTTAATAACTAAAATGATCATTTTACATCACTTTTCTACATCGATGGATAAGTGACCGCACGGGCATTACTGATAAAGAGCCAGTGTTTGTGTGCATGGAAATATATTATCCTCCCTCCCTGTTAAACTTGATCTAATCCATGTCCTGAAACACACCCCCTCTCCTGCCTTCACTTCTAATTCTAACGAAAGGAGCGATTCGTTTGTGAATGAATCTCTGTTATGAACGACTCGTATGAACCATCGATATCCCTGCGTCTCAATGTGCATATCCACCTTTCTGATCTAAATGGTATACAACATTTGTAATATTCAATGATTTAGGGTGGGCAGTATGCACATTGAGGCTCAGGCACTGTTATGTTATCAGGCACCCTTATAAGTTACTTAA
Organism: Danio tinwini; assembly: GCA_903798205.1. Taxonomy (NCBI): domain Eukaryota; kingdom Metazoa; phylum Chordata; class Actinopteri; order Cypriniformes; family Danionidae; genus Danio; species Danio tinwini. The sequence goes on from CAIGQZ010000379.1 coordinate 25,047,119, forward strand.
AAAACTAGCCGTTACTTCACTTAGCTGACAATAATACACGTTTCTGCCACCGCAGCGTCATGTTATCATATTTCATTTACATTGTTTGCTGATTTTATTCAACAAATCTAGCATAAGCCTAGTATTTAGTGCAAGTTGGTGCTCATTTGCCTTATGGTCAGTGCAGTAAGTGACCGTATTATCATCAATAACGTTACTTGTTGAGCACAAAAGTTTGTAACATAAAAAAAAACATAAAAAATTAAATCTTACCTATGAAATATGATGCTTTTATGCTTTTTTTTTTTGTTTGCTCATTATTACACCCGTACACAGCACAAAAGTCCAGCATCTTCAGATTGGCTTTAGTCTTGACTAAGTGCGGTTGAATGACTTTTGTCCTGGGAGCACTGTACAAATGTGGCGGTGGTATAGAGTGGAGGGACTACAGTATGACGTCACCTTGTAGGCCAGGGGTGTCCAAACTCGGTCCTGGAGGGCCGGTGTCCTGCATAGTTTAGCTCCAGCTTCCTTCAACACGCCTCCCTGGAAGTTTCTAATATACCTAGAAAGAGCTTGATTAGCTGGTTCAGGTGTTTAATTGGGGTTAGTACTAAAATATGCAGGACACTGGCCCTCCAGGACAGAGTGGGGACACTCTTGTTGTAGGTCAATCGGCTGCTAACATAAAACTCATTCCCTCTATAAACCTTTTTCTTGGCTGCTGCATGTAGGCTGCCATAGCGGCCAGGGTCTTCCGGTAGCTTGTTTAGAACTTCTGTTTACAGTGTTTACAACTGGTAATTTGCGCTCCGAAAAATGGGTTTCAATAGTGTTTTAAGTGGATTACGGAGTGTTTTTGTGGAACACAACTTTAAAAGGTGTGTGTTAAAGCCGTTATCTGTCAGATGTGGTTCAAGCACGAGAGAAAAACGTTCTCCTAGTTCACGTGTCTGCTGTCAGAAATCCAGTGTGTGTGTGTGCGCGTTTCCCTGGCCTGTCAGCTGTTAGCTCAGTGGCTCTTCAACACACACGCACGCACACACGCAATACTTCACTGTATCATAGAGCAAACCAGATTACTGGCATGACACTTAACAGTTGTGCAAGTCATGCAATTTACAAAAACGACCAATAAAAGTGCGTTACTGATACTCTGCTGACCGATTTGCAGTTCTTTCTAATCGCAAGCCGTTTGTTTAATTTAGTGTGTAGTATTTACCACGGTTTGTGTTTTGCTGTCATTTCAAAACGTCACTTTATTTTCATTTTGTCACAGTTACTAAATCAGTGTGTTAGTGGGACAGTACAGTAGGTTACGTGTGTGTGTCAAACATTTTGGTGAACTATATTTGTTTGGGTTGGTTATATATTTGAAAGAAAGAGAAACTGTAGACTTTAGAGATGACACGGCTTCATTTCAACAGCAGAAGATGCCTTCTGACAACGAGAAAAAATGCCTCGCAGCAGTTGTTTTTCATCCTATTAGATCACATTTTTTTAATGATCAGTCCAGGAAGTGGTGCTGATCAACAACAGTATTAGTTCAAAGATGATAAAAGCAGGTGAAATAGATTAAAACTATCGTTTCAAAGCTGTCCAAATGCATCTCTTTACACGCATCAGCTGCCGACCGGAAGTTCTTAGCATTCTCCTTAGGCATACACGCAAAGCATAATGGGTAACTTTCCATTCTAAGAAAAAGGTTTATAAATTCCCCATCAGATTTTCTCATAGGCTTTTCGAAGATTGCAAATAATAAGCTCTGTGTTCAAACACAGTTCATTACACTTGCACGTTTTTTCAAACCGGATAATCCTCACATGAAAATACAACTTTTAGCACTTTTGGAACTGAAAAGCTAACATTAGGCTATAAACGGACTACAGTGCCTTCGGGGCGCTCCTTTGTGACGTCAGCACCACCCCGCTACAGACAACCCTTCAAGCTTATTTTTAGAAATATGGTCCATGACAAAGATTTAATCTCTCAGTTTATTATATTATAATCCACGCTGTATATTATAAACAAATACAAATACGCAAAAACAGGTCTGTATAGACCTACGTGCCTATTGGATAGTTTTTTTACATGGGAAATACATTTGTTTTGCTTTATGGTTGTTGTAAAAAGTTTTAAACACATACTGTATGTTTTATAAATGTGCCTACATAGTATTGTCATGAGACATATTTAAATAAGTGTATCGTGCGCATGCATAACATTACAGCCCACTTACCTTAGTAATAAACAACAGCAATTTGGTGTGAGGGACAGCTATCAATTTCCTGCAAGTTCCATCATGGACACATAACAACATTCAATATTTATTTTTGTCACGAAGTACAGCGAAAGCAGCCCATACAGTCACATTTGCTATAAATTTTAAGGAGGATGTAAATATTGCAGTTATGGCACATACGTAGGGTTAAATGTGTTCAGATGAAGAAAAATAAACGACGAAAAATCAATTGATCACGTTACAATGACAGGTAATATTTGTATATTTTTACAAATGTATTCACACATTTGCATTACTGAGAGTAGAAAAGAGACAGGCTGCGCTGGTAAGCAGTATCTTCATAAAATCGTTTAATTTAAATAAATGATCAACTAATTAATCTGTCTTGACGCTCTTTACAAGTGAAGGCATTATCTATGCGCAATATGAATTTCCAATTAGAAAAATACTACAAACTATAAAATACTATTTATGAAAATAGCAGACAAATCCAAATGCCCAGCGCAAGCCGGCTGCGATTTTATTATTTTTTTATTTTTTTATTGCATAACAAGAACAATAGCTTACAAAAAAATGAGAAATACAATACTTTTTTTTCACGTCAAAGGAATAAATCAATAGACAATAAAAAACTGAAAAAATAAACAAAATTACAGGGGATATACAGTATAAAAAGTGGGCTGCATTTCAGACCAGTTCAGCTTGATGACGTATAAAGTCTCCGACATCGCCTGTAGTCCCATTTAGCAACTTGATAGCAACCGTCCCTTTAAAGAAGCGTAACCGATTTAAAAATTTAAAATTGAAAGTATCTTGAGTTTGTGATAGCCATGAACCTTATATAAGCGACTTAATCGAAATCCTATAAAAATAAAAAAAAAAGAATTGACTTTCGGATAAGGGAACTGGAACTTCTAAAATGCTAACTCACTTCCAAGCCTTTGCATACAAATACACGTCATAGTTCCTCCACTTTATAGACACATACTCGGGGTCCGTAGTGCAGCAAAACGTGAGGTGCAGCAGGTGGTTTAAACGCGGGGCTCACAGGCTGTATAAGCAGCATGCAAAACACTCTCGCCCATTAGTAAACCATTCAAAAGATGCAGCTCTCAACACAAAATGTGCATTTGGTGTGATCTGCCCCTTGCAGTGTTTTTGATGCTTGTAAGTGTGTACCTATGGCTTGTTTTTTGTTTTCTCTACTTTTTCCCCTTTTTCCTCTCTATCTCTCTTCTTAATAGTGTTTGTTTATATTTGTAAAATGTAAAAAATAAATCGTAAAAAAAAGGTTCAAATGTAAATATGACATGACAAATATATGACAGTCTGCTGTAGTCAGCGCTTTAAAAAGTCACCTACATCTTGTCTGGCCTGAGGGTGAGGGAATGTTCATTTTCGGTTGAGCGCTTCCTTTAACACAAGTCTTTTTTCTGCTGGACAGGAGAACAAGCCTCTGGGAACGAGTGTCCTGCAGCTGTCCGTCATTGATAAGGATGCCAGTCACAACGGCCCGCCTTTTCACTTCCGCATCCTATCAGGAAACGAGGGGGCGTGGTTTAAACTGGACAGGGAGGGGCTGCTGACATCCAATCAGGTGTTTCGGAGGTCTGAAGGCACAGAATATGTCATTCATGTACAGGTAAAGATAAATGTGGACCTGCACTGTAAAAAGTGAGTAAACCCGTTGCTATAAAAGTGACAAGTTGACTTTAAGTGAGTAAACGGTTAAGTTGATTTAATATAATGTTGATAATTATGCACATGGGCGACGCAGTGGCGCAGTAGGTTGTGCTGTCGCCTCACAGCAAGAAGGTCGCTGGGTCGCAGGTTCAGTTGGCATTTCTGTGTGGAGTTTGCATGTTCTCCCTGCGTTCGTGTGGGATTTCTCCGGGTGCTCCGGTTTCCCTCACAGTCCAAAGACATGCGGTACATGTGAATTGGGTAAGCTAAATTGTCCGTAGAGTATGAGTGTGTGTGAATGTTTCCCAGAGATGGGTTGCGGCTGGAAGGGCATCCGCTGCGTAAAACACATTCTAAATATGTTGGCGGTTCATTCCCCTGTGGCGACCCCAGATTAATAAAGGGACTAAGCCGAAAAAAAAATGAATGACTGAATAATTATGCACATAGTCCATTTACCTATACATTTTAAGGCAACTGGTTTACTCTCTTTTATTAGGTAAAGTCAGCTAATTGTTTTAAAAGAAAAAGGTTTACTCACTTTTTTTAAGTAAAGTCAACTACGTAAGGGATAATCAAGGGATATCTTCTCTCCGTTAAACAGCACTCGGGGGAAAAATATAAATATAAATTCAAATGTAACTGGAGGGCTTCAACTGTATGTAGCTCTGCTAAGCTAAATAAATTTCAATTAGTCTGATTAAGTTTTATATATTTTAATTTGAGTGCAATGTGAAACGGGCAATGCAGTGGCACAGTGGGTAGCACTGTCGCCTCACAGCAAGAAGGTCGCTGGTTCAGCCTCGACTGGGTCAGTTGGCATTTCTGTGTGGAGTTTGCATGTTCTTCCCGCATTCACATTGGTTTCCTGCAGGTGGTCCAGTTTCCCCCACAGTCAAAAGACATGTGGTTTTAGTGGGTAAGCTAAATTGTTCGTAATGATAGAGAGTGTATGGGTGTTTACCAGTGATGGGTTGCAGCTGTAAAACATGTCAAAGGGTTCCAACAATTTTCATTTTGTTAAACTCCTATATATTAAACGTACCTTTTAATACATGTTAATCTCTAATATATCGTTACATTTAATAATTTCCTGATTTCAACCATTTGGGCATAATTTTTGATTACATCCAGGAGGTCATTTTCACAGAGTAAAGCCTTTTAATATTATACAAGTGATTAATTACATTACATTTTTGAAAAATTTTTCAGGTCAACATTATTGTTGGAAAAAAAAACTTCTCTCCATTAAAAAGCACTTCAATTTTAACTGGAGGGCTAATAATTAAGCTAAATACATATCGATTAGTTTGATTAAGTTTTATGTACAAGTTAAAATGTACAACTTTACATCGGCATCTCACACAACGCCATGTAAGAGACATCAGCAACAATAACTCATTTTCATCACTCAAGCATCAACATCTCCACAGAGAATAACGAGCAGGGAATCGAGAGAGGGTGGGGAGCCACTGAATCCATGGCTGCGTCCGAAAGCGCATACTTCCATACTATATAGTACGCTAAAATCAGTATGCGAGCCGAGTAGTATGTCCGAATTCATCGAATTCGAAAATCAGTATGCGAGAAGTGCGCATTTCATGCAAGCTGTGCTATCCCATAATGCTTCGGCCCGTTCTTATTTATTTATTTATTTTTTTTTTTAGCGCTTTAACTGACAATACAAGAACATCATAACAAAGTCCAAGGGATCACAGACAGAACCTAAAGGTCAATAATGTACATAGTCATAAGAACAACATATAAAAATCACATACAAATACAAATAATACCATTAAACAGAAAGGGAGAAAAATAATAGAGTTATAGTACTAATAAAAATAAATTAATAATACTAAAATACTAAATTAAACAAACAAAAATTAAACAAATGAATGAAATTACAATGACACTTAAACAAATAACCATAAGGAAAGCAACTAAAATCGAGAATCATGTTTAAATACATCTGCATAATATTTCAGGTTTTTTTATTCTTAATAAGATGAAGTGATTTTAGGAGGGAGTTCAATTCTATTCTAAAATGAGCAAAGGATGGGTGTTATTTGCGAATTTCTGTTTGTGAATGAAAAATTTGCCATATAAGATAAAAAAAAAATTATAATGTGTTCCAGGGATTTAGCTTTTGGGTTATTATAATAAAAAAGTATGTATTTTAGACTAAAGCAATTCACAGCATTGGCAGAAGCAAATACAGTATATGAGAGCTTAGGAGTGACTAAAATTGCTTGGATATTGGACAATCAAAGAACATATGTACTAGTGTCTCGCGAGAGAATTTGTGAATGGGAGTGAAGTGACGCAACTGACGCAGGTAGATCACGTGACCATGACAAAATGACGGATGTAGTACGTCCGAATACCATTCACTCTTTTTACAATAATGCTCTATAGCAGGGGTTCCCAAACTTTTCAGCCCGCAACCCCCAAAATAACAATGCCAGTGACTCACGACCCCCAATATCTTCTGAGGTTGTTATAAATACAGAAACCTTGCATGCAATGGCGCACACACACCAATAGACTCAAGTCTATTCTTCGTAAAAAAAAATGTTTGTATGTCAGTGCTGTAAATGTGCCAGAAAGTTTAACCTGGTGTTATAAAATCAATCTGCTGCATCTGACGCTAGTGCTGTGTCTTTAATATAATGTAATTACCCCAGGGGTTGCAATCCAATTAAACTAGTAACTATAAGCTACTATAGTAGCTATATAGTATGTCGTAACTATAAACTTTTTCTCTTCAATAGGTTATGGATAAAATGTGGTAATTCTTATGGCTTAATAAAAATAAATAGAATTTTGTAAATCACCAGGCGACCCCCCTTCAATGTCCCACGACCCCTCAGGGGGTCCCGATCCCCACTTTGAGAACCACTGCTTTACAGAACGTACTTTTCTAACAGCCGAGTAGTACGTTTAAATTCAAATGCAGTACCTACTGAGTCGCAGATGGTTTCGGATGCAGACCATGTTCTCTAAGGTTTTAAAAATGTCAAAAATGCCGCCAATTCAAGCGCCAATCGATGTCCACCGTAATCCGCTGCACCTGTGAATAATTCAGATCGAGAGAAAGCAGGAGAGAGAGAGAGAAAGAGAGAGAGAGAGAGAGAGAGAGAGAGAGAGAGAGAGAGAGAGAGAGAGAAAGAAAAACACCACACACACTACAACAACTACTCGTAACAATACTTTAATTTGAGAACAAATGTAAATGTGTCATAGGTTCCTACAGTTTTCATTTTGTTAAACATTTACATATTAAATATGTCTTACAGTACATGTTAATTAGTTAATGTG
>CAIGQZ010000379.1:25074320-25088379 GCA_903798205.1 Danio tinwini
CTCAACTCTCAATACAACTTTACAATGAATACAATTGTTTGTATTCATAACTTTATTATTATTATTATAATTATTATTTTCCAATTTCCATATATATATATATATATATATATATCTTTGTGTGTATATTCCTATGCAAAAGTTGTGATCTATAAAAAAAAAAAAACTTGCGAGAATATATATATACTGTATAGTGCGTGCAAAAAGTATTCAGACCCTCTTAAATTTTTCACTTAGACCATTTGCTCAGTATTTACAGTAGTAGAAGCACCCTTTTGATCTAATACAGCCATGAGTCTTTTAGGAAAGTTTTTTAAACCTGGATTTAGGGATCCTCTGCCATTGCTCCTTGTACATCCTCTCTAGTCCTGTCAGGTTGGATGCTAAACGTTGGTCGACAGACACTTTTAGGTCTTTCCAGAAATGCTTAATTAGGTTTTAGTCAGGGCTCTGGCTGGGCCATTCAAGAACAGTCACGGATTGTTGCAACAGCTTTGTTGCATCTTTCCCAAAAAGACTCATGGCTGTATTTGATCAAAAGCGTGCTTCTACTAAATACTGAGCAATACTGAATACTTAAGACCATGTGATATTTTAGTTTTTCTTTTTTAGTAAATCTGCAAAAATGTCAACAATTCTGTGTTGTTCTGTCAATATGGGGTGCTGTGTGTACACTAATGAGGAGAAAAAATGAACTTAAATGATTGTAGCAAATGGCTGCAATATAACAGAGTGAAAACATAAGGGATCTAAATACTTTCTGTACTTAAGTCCACAATCAGAGTGTGAAGCATATATTTTAACCCAAATCCTTATTTAAAATATTTTGAGTCAACAACAAACCATTTTTTCAAATTGAGTTTTGTTTTTCCGAGGTGAACTCTGGCCACTGAACCATAACAGTTATTTGTTATTCAACAAACATCCAAAAAAAAAAATTGTGTGTATGTTTCGATTTTTTGTGCAAACGGGTCTCTGTTAGACATAGTTAGTGAATCAGATCGATGAACTTAAACTTCCCAAAGTCAAGAGCTGCCAGCAGAATTTAATAACCAGCGTCTGTTCCTTTCTGAAACACACACAGTCTGTTCACACTGGCAGCACACCATCAGAAACTGGCACAGGCTCAGCGCTGACTGACTTGCCATGTTCACATCCATATTCATGCTTACATTTCCTCCGTGTACATGTTTATGCAGTCACTGAACAGGCCTGGGTTTAAAAAAATTCCATTAATTGTTTTTGTTTTTAAGTGCTCAATTCAATATTGATTCTCAAATGTTCTTATATAGTATTTCTGTAAATACAGTTCAAAATCATTAGCCCTCCTGTGAAATTTTAATTATTTTAAAAATGTTTAAATAAGTGGCGACACGGTGGCTCAGTGGTTAGCACTGTCGCCTCACAGCAAGAAGGTTGCTGGTTCGAGTCCCAGCTGGGCCAGTTGGCATTTCTGTGTGGAGTTTGCATGTTCTTCTCTAGTTTGCGTGGGTTTCCTCCAGGTGCTCCAGTTCCCCCCACAGTCCAAACACATGCGCTATAGGTGAACTGGAAAAACATAATTGGCTGTAATGTATGTGTGCACGTGTGAGAATGCGAGAGTGTATGGGTTTTCCCAGTAATGGGTTGTGGCTGGAAGGGCATCCACTGTGTACAACATATGCCAGAATAGTTGGTGGTTCATTCCACTGTGGTGACCCCAGATAAAGGGACTAATTCGAAGGAAAATGAATGAATGATGTATATATATTTTTTATATATTTTTTCAACACATTACTAAACATAATAGTTTTAATAACTAATTTCTTTTATCTTTGCCATGATGAGAGTATAGAATATTTTACTAGTTATTTCACAAGATGCTAGTATTTAGCTTAAAGTGTTAAATTATATATAATTTCTTAAGAGGGCTAATAAAATTGACATTAAAGCTGCTTTAATTCCAGCCAAACTAAAAAAAATAGGACTTTCTGCATAAGAAAAAAATATTATATTGGATACTGTGAAAATGTTCTTGCTCTGTTAAACATCACATATTTGTGAAAAATGTAGAACGATTTCACTGCAAATACAAAAGAAATTATTCATTAGAAATTAGTCAATAAAATTATTACACTTAAGAATGTGTTGAAATAACATTAAACATCACAGGGAAATAGTTCACAGGATGGCTAAAGATTTTGTCTTCAACTGTATATATATATATCACACAGTCCAAACACATGCGCTAGAGGTGAATTTAGGAAAACATAATTGACCGTATTGTATGTGTGTGCGTGTGAGAATGCGAGAGTGTATGGGTTTTCCCAGTTCTGGATTGTGGCTGTATATATATCTTTGTGTGTATATTCCTATGCAAAAGTTGTGATCTATAAAAAAAAAAAACTTGCGAGAATGTGCGCCGCTCTACTCCAAGTAAACTGTAAGTTAACATCTGTACCTTACATTTTGATTTAACTGAACCACTTTAAAGAATCATAGGAGGCCATAATCATTAATAAAAAAAAGTTAGAGTTTTTTAAATTAGAGTCTGTTCACTTTTTTACACACACAAAAAAAGACTTTTGCTGCTTGTTAAAACTACTTATTTGAAATGAGTTGAAACAACAGTTCTTGAGGTTTTTTGTGGGGGACAACTTCATTGTTTTATGTTCATTAATTCATTCATTTTCCTTTGGCTTAATCCCTTATTTATCAGGGGTCGCCACAGTGGAATGAACCGCCAACTATTCCAGCATATTTTTTACACAGCGGATGTCTTTCCAGCCACAACCCAGTACTGGGAAACACCCATGCACCCTCACATTCACACACTTATACACTAAGACCAGTTTTGTTTACCCAATTTACCTATTTCGCATGTGTTTGCACTGTGGGGGAAACCAGAGCACCCGGAGGAAACCCACACCAACACCAGGAGAACATGCAAACTCCACACAGAAATGCCAACTGACCCAGCCGGGACTCGAACCAGTGACTGCCTTGCTGTGAGGTGACAGTGCAAACCACTGAGTCAACGTGCCGTCCCTATGTTCAATCTAAATTCTCATAAACGATTAAGCTAACTTAATCAATTTGTGTTGTGACGGCATGAATGAATTGTGTGGAACCCAGCATTTATTTTTACAGTGTAGGAAGGTTTCTACATCAATTTTTATACAGTAACTCAAGACATCTGAATCGATAGCCAGTGTGTCGAGTGTAACGCAGACTATGTCCAGCAGAGGTCGCCATTAGTCTGTGTGTGTCTGTCTCGTTCACACTTCTGTCTGCATTGAGGAGATTAAACTGCTGCAGTCTCTCTTGCCTTATGCTAATGGGGTTCATTACACACCATTGACGCTTACACTTGCTCCTTCAGCTAACACACTCACTTAAATAGTTATTTATTAAATTAATGAAAGTTTTCTTCCTTTGCATTTATATTACTGGATTATCAGTTTATATGATTACATGTAACATGTTTATATTAATAATATTATGTAACTATTATCATTAGGATTATACACTCACTGGCCACTTTATTACGTACACCTGTCCAACTGATCGTTAAAGCACTTTTCCAGTCAGCCAATCACATGGCAGCAACTCAATGCATTTAGGCATGTAGACATTGTCACAAGACGATCTGCAAGACAATCAGAATGAATAAGGAAGGTGATTTAAGTAACTTTGAACGTGGCATGGTTGTTGGTGCCCGACGGGCTGGTCTGAGTATTTCAGAAACTGCTAATTTACTGGGATTTTCACGCACAGCCATCTCTAGGGTTTACAGAGAATGGTCTGAAAAAGAGAACATTTCCAGTGAGCGGCAGTTCTGTGGGCGCAAGAGTCTTGTTGATGCCAGAGGTCAGAGGAGAATGGCCAGACTGGTTCGAGCTGATAGAAACGCAACAGTACCTCAAATAATTACTTGTTACAACCAAGGTATGCAGAAGAGCATCTCTGAGAACGCACATGTCCAACCTTGAGGCAGATGGGCTACAGCAGCAGAAGACCACACCGGGTGCCACTCCTGTCAGCTAAGAACAGGAAACTGAGGCTACAATTCACACAGGCTCACCAAATACAACAGAAGATTGGAAAAACGTTGCCTGGTCTGATGAATCTCGATTTCTGCTGCAACATTTGGATGGTAGAGTCCGAATTTGGCTTTAACAACATGAAAGCATGGATTCATCCTGCCTTGTATCAGTGGTTCAGGCTGGTGGTGGTGGTGGTGTAATGGTGTGGGGGATAATTTCTTGGCACACTTTGGGCATGTCAATGCCACAGTCTACCTGAGTATTGTTGCTGACCATTTCCATCCCTTTATAACCATAGTGCACCCATCTTCTGATGGCTGCTTAGCAGGACAACACACCATGTCATAAATCATCTCAAGACTGGTTTTCTTGAACATGACAATGAGTTGACTGTACTCAAATGGCCTCCACAGTCACCAGGTCTCAATCTAATAAAGCACCTTTGGGATGTGGTGGAACGGGAGATTCGCATCATGGATGTGCAGCCGACAAATCTGCAGCAACTGTGTGATGTTATCATGTCAATATAGACCAAAATCTCTGAGGAATATTTCCAGTACCTTGTTGAATCTATGCTACAAAGGATTAAGGCAGTTCTGAAGGCAAAAGGGGGTCCAACCTGGTACTATTGAGGTGTACCTAATAAAGTGGCCGGTGAGTGTATATATTAAAGTAAAAACAAAAACTGTGTATGCAGTTGAGGGTAAAATTATTACCTCTAGTGAAATTGTAATAATTTTTCCAAACATTTTTTAAGTGATGTGTAATAGAGAAAGGACATTTTCACAGTATTTCCTATAATATTTCTTTCAAATATTCAGTATGTAATATAGGATAAATTCTTTATAATGTGTAAAAAAAATTATATGCAATATTTATGTATTTATATTATAGTATATTCTATACATAAATATGAATTTACTATGCATTTTATACATACATATTATTTTATTTATGTTGAATTAATATAATTAATGTATTTTTCTGCTCTGTGTGGCCTGAAATGTCTTCAAATGTGTTTCTTAAGCAATACAAGTTATATTTTGATTAACATTTAATGAATAAGTCCAGAATATTCATCATGGAAGTGAATAAGGCCACTTTTAATTTAATTTTGTCATTAAGAGCTCCTTGAGACATGGTAATTAATTCATTTATTCTTAACCGGCAGTGGCAGAGTGCAGTGAAATCTCCCAATGTGTCTCAAAACTCAATGTGTGTGTGATAAAATCTCCTCTGATTGGCTGTTATTGTCCAACCTTTACTTTTTCAGTGCAGACAGACGAATTACTTCAGGCTGTAAACGTATCCCATCATTCCTGCTTTCGGACACAGTGTCAGTTTTTTATTGAGCGACGCATTTCTGCCGAATCGCAATAAATTTCATAGCAGGCCAAGGACACAATACTGTAGAGATGCGCCAATCGACTGCCCAGAAATCCTTATTTGGTTTTACTTCAGTCAGTCTTCATTACTTGCATACAAACTGCATTGCAATAATTTCATTTTACAAAAGTATGTAAACTAATCATTAACGGAGACCAGAGATGAGCAGATGTCCAAACAGACTGGTCTGAAATGGCAGAGCACCCACGGAAAAAAACACAAGATATTCTGCATCAGCTTCAACAAACAGAGCATATATTATATTGACCTTCATTTATTTCATACTTCCAGTGTTATCTACGTTAAATCACTTTAATAAAATGCTAGGTTCCACACAATTCTTTCATGTTGTCCTAACACAAATCCTTTAAGTTAACCTGATTATTTTAACTAATGTAAGTGGATTGAACTTAAAACAATTAAGTTGTTGGGGGACAAATTAATTGTTTTATCATCAATCTACTTAAAGTTGTAAAAAATAATTACGTTAACTTAATTGATTTGTAAAGCCAAAAAGAAAATGAATGAATGAATTGATTTGTTTTGTGACAAGGATTTGTGCGGAACACTGCATTTTTTTACAGTGTAGCCTATGGACCTTTTTCATAGAACACAAAATTATCCATTATGCTTTGCGTGGATGCTTCGAACTTCTGCTCGGCAGCTTGATGCATATAAAGAGTCCCATTTGGAAAGCTTTGAATGATTCGCTTTTACGGTCTTTAAACTAAAACTGCTGTCGATCAGCGCCACCTGCTGGACAGATCATTTATAAAATGCTATCTTATCGGAATAGAAAACAACTGCTGCAAGGCATTTACTCTTACCATCAGGCGGTACTTCAGCCATTTAAATGAAGCCTTGTCATCGCTAAAGTGAATATTTTCTCTTTTTTTCAAATTTATAACCAAGCCAAACTAATGTAATTCACCAAAATGTTTGACACACGTACTTTCCCACTGAAGCCTGGTTTATACTTCTGCGTCAAGTGATCGGCGTGACCTACGGCGCAAGCCTCGCATTTATACTTCTGCACACTGTTTCTGTTTCTCTGCAATACACTTCCAAAATGCTAGCTGGCATTAGGTCTTTATGTTTCTCTGTGTCGAGTTTCTTGGCTGGTGTTTTGTTTTTTTCTGAACACTTCCTTAATGTACAAGTGGCTCAATTTCGCTTATTTTGAGGCGGGAACCGGCGGACGTGCAACAACTTTAATCATAAGGTAAACACAAAACAACAGTCTCCATCCTGAGCTCCTTCATGGGACTCAACACTTGTAAACACTCATTGCATCGGGCGTGCGCCTCTCACCTCCGCCCACACTCGTCAGCGCTACCAAGCCGACCAATCACAGAGCTTGCGATATGCGTATGCGTTAAATTTTTTGAGAGGTGCGCGTCAATGACGCCGTTGGCCACGGCGAAGGGCTATACGTCCATGCTTAGGCTGCCCCGTAGCATACGCGTGCGCTTGACGCAGAAGTATAAATCAGCCTTGACACATTGATTGAGTAGCACAAAGTGAAAATCAAATGGCATTTTAAAAATTACAACAAAACTCAAACCCTGGTAAATACTACACAATACAAACTAACTAAATAAAACATAAACAACTCGCGATTAGAATCAACATGCAAATCAGCCAGGGGTGCGTTTCCTAAACAACAACGTAACTCGCGGCTGAACTATTATAGTAACGTGTGGGGTAACAACTTCTTTAGAGAAGAACCTCTTAATTTTTTGTGCAAATTATATTGTCTGACGCGCACACACAAAAAATTCAATATAAGTTTTGGTAAAAACACATAATGGCACATATAGGGCCAATGTTTCTATTACAAATACTATTGAGAACATTCCACATTCAATTCTAAAACATGAAATCACTTACAAAAAGCTGACACGTATTCTAATCTCATATATAAATCATACAAATATATAAATAATGAGGCAATATTTGGAAGTGAAAAAAAGCATACTTTAATAATAATAATAATCATTATTATTATTATTATTATTATTATTATTATTATTATTATTATTATTGTTATTATTATTATTATTATTATTAAGCAGGATATTGTTTTTTTATTTTTTATTTTTTAAGTCTACTTTTAGAATTTGACATTCAAGCCACTGCAGAAACAGGCCCATGTCATATACTGTACAGATACTTATTAAATAATCTATTATAAATTAAAAGCATTAATGTAGGCTATATATTTTTGTTTTCACAAGCTTTGGAGATGTAACATAAGTTCTGTTTTTAAATAATAGGTCACCTATAGCTTTCGTCATGAGCCACGGCTGCGTTCAAAATGGAATAAATGTTTTCAAAGTGCAATGAGCAATTGTCAACGTTAAGATCGCTTAAACTGAATTGTAAAAATACTTTGAAAGCAAATTACATCTAAGAGAGAAGACCTTAATGTATTTTTATTTTTTAAATTAGTCAGAGTTTAAATGTTGGAACGTTCTAAACGAATAGGGCATAGAAGGAATAACTGGGACTAGAACAGACACAGACAGGAACTATGATTCTAACTACAGTTCTAGAGGTTTAGTTACAAGTGTACAAGTTTGCAACTCAGTTTGCGAATGTTTGTTGGAATGATGGATTTGGGAAACGCCAAATCAACAAACTATGTTTGTATCGATAGAACTTGCAACCTTAGATAGCTAACGACGGTTTTCGGAAACGCACCCCAAAATAGTATCAGTACCATACTTTTATTGGTAATTTTTGGGAAATTGCATGGCTTACATACCTGTTAAGTTTCATGCCAGAAATATGGTTTGCTCTATAATGCAGCAATGTATTGTGTGTGTGCGTGTGCGTGTGTGCGTGTGCGTGTGTGTGTGTGTTTGATGTGTGTGTGTGTATGCGCGCATTGACGAGCCCGCTGACTACAGTTTAACAGCTGACAGGTTGGCAATACTCACGCTTTGGGCTCTATTTTAATGATATAGACGATTATATATTTTAATAATATATTTAAATGATATACAGTATAAGTCTAAAGCGCATGGCATAAAAGCATTAAGGGCACATTCGAATCCACTTTTGCTATTTTAAGGAGGGTAAAACACGCTTTGCCCCCTGGCACATGGTCTAACAGGGTTGTGCTTAATCTCTTAATGAGTTATGGGTGCGTTTTGAGCATAATTTGCTTTAAACCAATCAGAGTCTCATCTCACATTCCCTTTAAAATTGCGTTGCACCATGGCGCTTTAGCTATTTACAGGGTGGACTTTGTAAGTGAAAAATTAAATGCTTTACTAGCAAAAAAAACAGTTAAACAAACAATGTGAGCGAGCATAAAGAACAAACCTCCTCCATTAAACCTCTTTACTTTCTCTTTACTTTACTCCTTTACTTTCTTGGATAAGGAAACGGTGTTGTACGCACTTCACTGAAGACATCCATTAGCCTACATATTACATTTTGTTTGTTAAACGCAAAGATTTGTTTCAAAACTATTTCTAAATTCAGTTCTAATTTCCAGCAAACAAATAAATGCACATTAATACCAAAGTGTGGTCAAAAAACTGAGTTATCTCCAAACACACGTCCTATTTTTATGCCCCATATGGTGATGCAGACGTCTCCCAAACCCGACAGGTGAACAAATCTAAACCTGTTTTTATTAAAACAAATATAAATATGCATAATAAATAATACTGCTAATAATAACATTATACAAATGCAAATTGTCATGAATAAACTGAAAAGTGTTTTTTATATTTTTTATAGAAATAATAATTTTTGTAATGTTTAATTATTTAATTCTTTTTCATATGTAAAGATATTTGTGTATTACTGCACATCCTGTGTGTATTAAGCTATGTGTACGTTAAGGCGCCTAACTAACGCACTCTGTGCTGGACTTTAGACCAGCTTTCAGTTGGTCAATTGCGCAGTCTAATTTAGTTCCTTAAAATAGCAACGTGACAAACAATACACCTAAACATACCTACTTTATAGACCGAAACACCCATGAGTCCAAAAAGTGGAGCAAATAGATTTACTATTTAAACAACATGGCACAAAGCGGGAAAATTAGGATTGCGCTGGTCTGAAAATAGCTACACATCGCATCAAACTCGTCTTGCACCGTATGAAAGGGCCCTATGTTTCTATATCTTATCGGATGGCAGACACTGAATTAGAACGTTTTTTCTTGCACACTTCAACCGCATCTAACAGAAGTATAACAGCTTTAACACACATCTTTCAAAATAAAGTTGAGCATCACAAAAACACTCAAAACGTTACTTCATTCAAGTTGAGAAATGCTGTAAACGGAAGTTCTAAGCATCCTACCATAAAGACGCTGGTCACTACGGCCCCCTTCATGCAGTAACCAAGAAAAAGGTCTATACACCCCAAAATGAAGTTTGTTATTTGTTCAAAGTACTTATATGAAATGAGCTGACTCAACCCAATTCTTGAGGGTTTGGGACAACCTAATTTTTATGTTCAATCTACTTAAATTTGTAAAAACTAATAAGTTAACTTAATTCCTTCAGGTTGTCCCAACACAAATCTACAAACCCAGCATTTAACAGTGTATACAGAAACAAAACTAAATATCGCAATGTCCGATTTTTCTCAATATCATGCAGCCTTATATAAACATAAGTTTGTCTTCTGCAGGTGTGAAGAGGACGTGAACGAGTGTGAGCGTGAGCTGTGTGAGAACGGCGGCGTCTGCATCAACACTTTCGGCTCTTTCTACTGCAACTGCACTCCTGGTTTCGTGGGCAGCGCTTGTTCCGTCCGTCCAGTACTCGTCCCAGATATGCAGGCTGGACATGCTTACGTGGGAAAAGAGGAACTCATCGGCATTGCTGTTGTGCTCTTCCTCATCCTCACCCTCATCCTCCTCTTCATCGCCTTCAGGAAGAAAGTATTCCAGAAGAGTTACTCCAGGAATAACCTTTCCTTAGTTCAGGATCCTGCGACGGCAGCATTGCTGCACAAAGCCAACGGGGGCCACTATCCACCTCTACGCTGCGCAATTGGAGAACCAATCAGCTTATACACTGAAGGAGGTATAACTGGTCCGCCTCAGGTTCCGGTCCGGCCCATGGCGTATACTCCATGTTTTCCAGGAGATGCTCGGGGAACGCTTGAGAAGCGGGACGGACGAGGCTCAGAGCTCACAGAAATGAGCACATTTCATCCTTCAGAGTCGCCAAGGATTCTGGGTGGGACCAACCGGAGGGGTGTGGTCGTGTGTAGTGTGGCGCCCAATTTACCACCGGTTTCACCGTGCCGGTCAGACTGTGATTCGCTGCAGAAGAGTCCATGGGAGGAAGACGGTGAGGATGTTTTTTTCATTTTAATGTTATTGTCAGAATGTACCCCTGAATATAGTAAAACCATTTTAAAGTCAATGTTATTAGCCCCCTTAAGCAATATATTTTTTATGATTGTTTATAGAACAAATCAAAATGATTTACCTAATTATCATAACTTTCCTAATTAACATAGTTAAACCCTTAAATGTCACTTTAAGCTGAATACTAGTATCTTGAAAAATATCTAGTTATATATTATTATAGTACTGTCATCATGGCAAATCAGTTATCAGAAATTAGTTATTAAAACTATTATGTTTAAAAATGTGTTCTTTCTGTTAAACAGAAATTGGGGAAAATATACAGAATAACCACTGAGCCACCGTGCCGCCCCTGCAAAAAATATTAATGTCAAATTTTAAAGTATCAATTTTAAAATAATATGATTATTTTATATTCAGTTTTTCTCAGTGGCTTTGGTGAATTTCTCACAACACTATTTACACTTGCACAACAGTTAATGCATTTCTCAAAACAATTAGTCATTTGTGCACATCATAGTAGCAGTTTCTCATTCCTTCCAGCAAATTGCAAATGCTTTTGGACATGCATCAATTACTTTTATACAACTCTCTGCTGTTTGTAACATTATCATTTGCTTGTCATGTCAGTCAAAATAAACTAAACTTGTGGATGCTGAATAGTCATTCCATATAAAACTAATAGTCCTCATTTCATTACTTGAGTCATTACATACAAAAATGAATGTTGAACTAGTTGTCAAAATCTGTCAAGATAATTTTATTTAAAACCTTAAAATTTTTTTTTCTCTAAAATTGTCTTCTAAATTGAACAATTTCATGAATGATTTACAGACATGTGTATGTTGTAGGTTCAGTTCCAATATGTACTGCAATATTGTTTACAGTTGTGCTCAGCTCTACCCAAAGGGAGTTTATGTTAGTTGTAAATAAGGGTGTATTTATTCTTTTGCACAATGCTGTGAATAAATTAGAATTGTAAAGAGCAAATGCAGTAAAAATGTGAAACATACATATTCAGTGTATTGTTCTCAGATACCTCACTAAATGCAGTGATGTCTAACTTTACTGTAGTTTTCAAATGGCTGTGCAAATAGTATATAGTGCTGTCTTGAGCATTTTCAGGACGTGTCACCAAAATCTGACTTTTTTTGCATTGTAAAAAATGTACAGATTTAAGTGTCATAATGAAAACATGACAAAGCCATTTGACTATCTTTTTCATAAACAATGATGTCAGAACTTTTCATCTTGATGACACTGACACTTTCATTGACATGAATACTTGCTTTTGAGGAATGAGCTCTCCATTTTGAGCAAGTGACACGCTTTTGCAGGTTTTGCACTAGGTTTTGCAGTTTGCACTAATTGTTTTGAGAAATGCATTAACTGTTGTGCAAATGTAAATAGTGTTGTGAGAAATGCACCAAAGACACTGAGAAAAACTGTAATATAAATGTAAAATAAAAAAACTAAATGTATTGTCTGCTTTTAATATTATATAAAAAAATTACGATAAGAAAATTTAAATATCAATGATTGTCAATTTAAATCACTGATATTAAATGATATTTGCTAATCCCATTTAACATTAAAACCGCTGCCATAACATTATTTATCTATATGTAAATCTTTTGGGATTTTCAGAAGCTATGTAAATTAAAAATGTAAGTCATGAAATACGTTAGGACCATTGTTATTGTTTACATGCCTCTAAATGGTCTATATACACTCACTGGCCACTTTATTAGGCACACCTTACTTGTAGTGGGTTGGACCACTTTTGCCTTTAGAACTGCCTTAATCCTTCATGGCATAGATTCAACAAAGTACTGGAAATATACTGGAGATTTTGGTCCATATTGACATGATAGCATCACACAGTTTCTGCAGATTTGTCGTCTGCACATCCATGATGCGAATCTCCCGTTTCACCACATCCCAAAGGTGCTCTATTGGATTGAGATCTGGTGACTGTGGAGGCCATTTGAGTACAGTGAACTCATTGTCATGTTCAAGAAACCAGACGAGATGATTTGAGCTTTAGGATATGGCGCGTTATTCTGCTGAAAGTAGTCATCGGAAGATGGATACACTGTGGTCATAAAGGCATGGACATGGTCAGCAACAATACTCAGGTAGGCTGTGGCATCGACACGATGCTCAGTCAGTACTAATGGTTCCAAAGTGTACCAAGGAAATGTCCCCCACACCATTAGACCACCACCACTAACCTGAACTGTTGAAACAAGGAGGATGGATCCATGCTTTCATGTTGTTGGTGCCAAATTCTGACCCTACCATCCGAATGTCACAGCAGAAATCGAGACTCATCAGACCAGGCAACGTTTTTTCAATCTTATATTGTCCACAGTTTCCTGTTCTTAGCTGACAGGAGTGGCACCCGGTGTGTTCTTCTGCTGCAGTAGCCCATCCACCTCAAGGTTGGACGTGTTGTGCATTCAGAGATGCTCTTCTGCATACCTTGGTTGTAACAAGCGGTTATTTGAGTTACCGTGCCTTTCTATCATCTGGAACCAGTCTGGCCATTCTCCTCTGACCTCTGGCATCAACAAGGCATCTGCTCCCACAGAACTGCCGCTCACTGGATATTTTCTCTTTTTCTGACCATTCTCTGTAAACCCTAGAGATGGTTGTGCGTGAAAATCCCAGTAGATCAGCAGTTTTTAAAATACTCAGACCAGCCTATCTGGCACCAACAACCATGCCACGTTCAAAGTCACTTAAATCTCCTTTCTTCCCCCTTCTGATGCTCGGTTTGAACTGCAGTAGATCGTCTTGACCGTTAAAGAGCAGTTAGACTAGTGTACCTAATAAAGTGGCCGGTGAGTGTATGTAAGCGTAAGTCTATATATTTAAGTGTAAATGTACTACTTGATTTAAAGCATGTGAAACAGTGTAGTAATAATAGTGTGTCTCAGATGCTTTGTAAATAATGCTAACATCAGCTGCGGTGTAAAATGTCAGCTTGTATTGTAGTAGTGATGGATTGCCATCACAGCGATCTCAGCAAGAACACACTGACCCTTTCATTAAAAAAAGAAAAAGAAAAACATTTCTAGCTGCAGGCAGAATGGTCCAGAACTCCAAACTCTGCTCACACACTCCGGCCGGCTTGTGCGCATATGTTTATGCATGTTTATGTGTTTGCCAGTGTGAGTTTATCAGCTGCCTTTGATCAGTTGATGCCCGCCAACTGTGAAATCCATCTTTCCCTTAACATGTTTTATTTAGACGTCGCATTTAACTGCATTTAACCTCACACAGCTCAGAGATCTCTCTC
>CAIGQZ010000379.1:25106160-25128781 GCA_903798205.1 Danio tinwini
GTGTGTGTGTGTGTGTGTGTGTGTGTGTGTGTGTGT
This sequence comes from Danio tinwini, assembly GCA_903798205.1. Taxonomy (NCBI): domain Eukaryota; kingdom Metazoa; phylum Chordata; class Actinopteri; order Cypriniformes; family Danionidae; genus Danio; species Danio tinwini. The sequence continues at coordinate 25,106,197 of CAIGQZ010000379.1, forward strand.
GTGTGTGTGTGTGTGTGTGTGTGTGTGTGTGTGTTGTATCTTGTATTTTAATGTCGAGGGACCCAAAAGTCCCCGCAAGTATAGCAATACCAGTACATTTTGACCTTGTGGGGACATTTCTTTTTTAAACTCAAAATGTTCATGCATCTATATTTACGAGCTAATAGTGCAAATTTTATTTGTATTTTTTCCCACGTCTGGTGTGAACACAGCATTACACACACAGGTTTTAGTTATTCAAACTATAGAAAACAGCACTCAAAACTTAATTTATTGCCATCATAAACCAGTTTGTAACTTTTTAATTTAATGTCTAGTTCATATTCATTTGTACGATCACGACACACACATACACACACTTTGTTTAAAGGTGTTAGGTATTTAAACTACAGAAAACAGCACTAAAAAACTTCACTTATTGCCATTATAAAGCAATGCAAACTTATGACACTTTATAACTTTTTGATTTAGTGTCTGATTCATATTCATTTGTATGATGTCTTTCGTACATTTTAGTATGATTGCTTTGGGGACGCGTCTTCTTTTAAAAATCTTGCGTTTCAATTCGAATTAATAAAATAGTTTGATTTGCTCGTCAATTGGGATGGATAAACACATCTACTTGCAGTGTAAATGCAATTGATTATAGTGTTTTCTCTCACACACACATACAAACACTCTTGAGGGTGTAAGATGGGTTTGTTGCTGACCCACAAATCTCTCTCCCTCTCTCTCTCTCCCTCTCTCTCTCTTTCTGTCTGTCTGCTGTTTTCCGCCTGCCAGTGTCCGTTATGGATCAAGGTCAAAACTTCAACAGAGGTGATTCACGTTCTCTCTTTCCTCCTGCTTTGTTCAGCTAAATCTCCCAGAGTTCTTGCCCTCCTTCCTCTCCACACTTTGTTCTGTCTATCTCTCCCTCTCTCTCGCTCACTCTCCCTTTCCGTATTGCTGACAAACGGAGCTATTGCATTCTGGGAAATGTCACATCATCCAGAAGCTCTCCCGACACACACACACAGACATCAGTACCTGCAGTCCTCCGTCACCTCTTTCCTCTCTCTTTCGTCTGTCTCTTCCCCCGCAGTGCCTCCATTGCTGACTTTGTGCTTTCCTTTGGTTTGATATTGATGTTTTCTGATAGCGAGGATTAGGCCATGTACAGTGCGTCTGTTTGTGTGTGCGCGTATGTGTGTTGTGTGTGTGTCCCTGCGCTTCTGTGTTTCATGCATTGCTGCATGCGGTCCTCGCACTCATTTGTTTTTGGTTTGCTTTTATTTTTTATTTTTGGTGAATGCGTTCGGCTTGGTCGACTGACCTCTGACCTTTGACTTCTTCGAATCGGCTTTCAGGCATGTTCACTCACTCCAGAGTGATCCTGCATGTGGAGATGCTCAGTATAATGCTCCTGTCTTGAGCCCCACTGAAATTGAATTGGAAATGGCAACGCAGACTCATTAGAAGAAAAAAAAGCATGCCTGTAGGAACGTTTATGTAAAATTATGTGCAGTTGCTTCTTGCAGGTTTCAGTCAGATGTCTTGTAATTGTGCATAAACTGTTTAAAGTGATAGCTAAGCAAACAAAATGTTAATTGGTTAAATGGTTAATGGTTAAAATTTTTTAATTTCATCTTCTTCAGGCCATCCAAGATGTAAGTGGCCTTTTTATTCTTCAGTAAAGACTTTTTAGGTGAAACTATGGTTCTTCCTGATTCCTAAAATGTAGCTACACGCTTTTTCAGAGTCCAAAAAACACATACCTACAGGCAACACAAAATGAATAGCCGTAGCTCCTGATGATACATTCAGGGGAAAACATAAACCATATTTTGGTTTAAAAGTAGGAAGAAATGTTATTAGACCATTTTAGAGTATTTTTATTATATTTTAGTCCAACCCATACCTAATAAAGCAAGTAAATCAAGAGAAACATAAGGTTGCAGTAGGTGATCCTCCCCTGTCGTCTAGAGCCACGCCTCCTGAAACATGAGCACACGCACCTTAAAGATGACCCTCTCTCATGTGTTAAAAGCGACTAGTGCTTGTCCGGTGGCGTGCAGGAATTACACTCATTACTAAGCCATGCTGACATGCTATTTCAGAGGGAATATTCAGAGTAGCATGGTGAACAATATAGGGAGAGCGTCACAGGTCGTCATTGTTCAAAAATCAATCAATGTGATGTGAATATAAAACCAACTTCACCTCAGTAAAGCAGGATAGGCCGAATAGGGCTATTTACTAATGTTTTGTTGTTAAACTAAAAATCTAAGTTATCAATGCTGTAAAAGGTCCCTTATGAAACTGAAAACAGTCACATCGATCTTTCGCCGGAAGATTACAGTGGCTAAACAACACTTCTGTGCAGATATAACCCATTTGTAACAACAACATCTACATCAGCTTTGCTTGAAGCTAAAATAGTTTTAAAACACAACATTACCTGTCTAAAAGAAATCCTTCAGCCATGGTGTCATGCTTCCTCCAGCGTGCAAAGGTAACTCCAATATTGACTATATTGAGCTGAAGCTTGACTACAAAATTAAATCGCAAATCAAATTAAAATCACAATATCTGTCAAAAAAAGTCACAATGAGATATTTTCCCCAAATTGAACAGCCCTAACAAACTCTATATTAAAGTTGCCATGGGTCATTTAAATAACTAGAAATCATTGCTTTATATTAACTAAAGCAGAAAATATATTTGTTAATTTTATAATGAACTTATTACTGTAAAACAATCCCATTTATAACAATGGTGTTACGCTAGATGTTGCACCAGTTTTGTTGCCTTAATTTACTTGCCGATGTCTTCTGCATTGTCCTCTATCTTTTAAGTGACTGTTTATATTTTAAATATATATAAATTCGATTAATTGACAACATTTAATGTAAAGGTGTATTTTCAGTTTGGTTTTTTGTAGCTCATCAATGAAACAAACAAAAAACAATATATTAAATTAGAAATAATGATCTCTGTTAAAGGCATTCACCCCAACCCTCTCCATCATTCTCACTGTCTTCTCATATGGGATGGTGGGTTAAAATCAAAGGTTACCAAGGACCAACTTTGGCCCACTTTCCCTAGTTTGGACATCTCTGACTTAGATGCTTATAGATAAGTTGAAATCTAGTATTTGTTAAGACAGTGATTCAATTTTTATCAACATTAATCAAATACATTTTGTCTGTTTGTCAAAACAGCTAATTTTTTTTTTTTGTCTGTTTGTTTAAACAGCAAATTTCCTATAATTGTTGTCCTGTAATAACAGTCTGTTAAGTCGTAATATACAGCAGTGAACGTTTGACGTGGGTCAAAGTTGTCCTAAAACTATTGAACAACATCTATTCCTGTTTTAAGACTTTTTTGATTCACTTCAAATGTTGACTACTATACAGTAGTATTGTGCAAGGAATTGATTAAATCCTTATTTAAAATAAAAGGCACCTCCATTAAGAATTTGTGAAAACAATAGTGTTTTTATTTAAATTTTTTAAAGCCCCTTTTGTCATTGCATCTGGACACTGCATTGAGTTTATCCTCATCTGGATGCTTTTCTAGATTCACATACTTCTCTTATACTGTAGAGACTGGCACGTTTTCCAATGAGTCTGCAGTTGAAGACTAAATCATTAGCCCCTCCTGTGAATTTTCATTTTATCAATTAATTTATTTATTTCCCAATTGCTTTTTAGTTGAGAGATTATTTTTCAATAATTTAATCATATAATTGAAAACATAATTTATTCATATAATTATTAGTTTTAATAACTAATTTATTTTGTCTTTGTCATGATGACAGTACATGATATTTTACTAGTTGTTTTGCAAGATAGTATTCAGCTTAAAGTGACATTTAAAGGCTTAACTAGGTTAATTGGGTTAACTAGGAAAGTCATTGGACAACAGTGGTTTGTTCTGTAGCCAATCGAAAAAACTTAAGAGTGTTAATAATATTGACCTTAGCAGTTTTTTTCCAAACTAAAATAAATAAGACTTTCTCCAGAAGAAAAATATAATAGTGAACATTTTCCTGCTCTGTTAATCATCAATTGGGAAATATTTGAGAAGAAATTCACTAAAGGGCTAATCATTTTTCAAGTCTTCAACGGTATGTTGCCCTTCAAAAAAGGGGAAAAGAAATGGGTGTGAAAACTGCACCATTTGGGACAGGACCAATGTCTAACCTGTTAACCCCCGTAAGAACAGAGCATGCAGCCCAGCACCATCATGTACCTTCCAGAGGACTCCGTTAGTTTTTAATCCATTCGATGTTTGCTAATGTCCTGCTTTCTATTTCTGCAGCGTACCATTGGGACACTTCTGATTGGCTGCCCAGCACACGCCTACCTGACATCGAGGAAGTTCCCAGCTATGAAACACCTGAAGTGGGCGTGGCCTTAGAATCAGACTATTACCTGGGCGGATTTGACATTGACAGTGACTACCCGCCTCCTCAGGAGGAGGAGTTCATGTCCCAGGACCAGCTGCCCCCACCCCTTCCCACTGAGGAATTTGACACTTCGCCTGCCAATCAACCTGTCTCCAGGGAGAGCACTCTGAGTGGCGATCGCAAGCCCCGCCCACATTTCCACCCCAGCCAATACCTGCCCCCACATCAGCTGCCTCTCGGCTCCACGGGGGAGGAGTTTAGCACTTTCACCGGCAGGGAGGAGCGTCTGTCCGTCAACGCTTCCTCCGCCTCCTCCGTTTCCTCCGCCCCCTGCGGGTTTGAAGACTCTGAGACTGGAGGAAGTCTGGACAGTTTTGAAGACATGCATCCGCATACGCAGCAGACTGAGGTCTGATATGTCAACAGATCGTGTTTTCTGACGTAAAAGACACAAACTCTCGCATCTGTCTGAGCTTGTATGAATAAAGCAGGACGGATGCCCGGACTCTCAGCGCTGCCCAATGCATGAGCAGCCCAAATACAAAAGCACAGGAAGTGGCCGGATGTGATGTCATGGACGGGGGACCATACGATTAAAGCAACAAGAAGCGGAGACCAATGATCTGTAGACGTGTTTTCCGAATATGCCTGGTGCATTTCATCGTTCCTTCCAGATCCGGATGTGTTTGGTGCTGCCCTTTTTGTGTGTTCGAAATCAGGATGTGCTCTAAAACCTAGTGAGCTGCCTATTTAGACGGCATCATGCTGCCTTCTAAGATACCTTGTTTTGTTCCGATTTTGAGTATTTTATTTCTAATTTAACAATATAAAGTTCACTTTTATTTTCAAAATTGGACATTTTAGCAGTTAACTTGTTTCGCTGAAATCCGTAGGTACTAAAAAAAGGTATAATTTCAACGTTTGGTTTTAAAAATGAATCCTAGATAGCGAATATGTAATTGAGTATTTTTAAAAATGGTTAAAAATAATATTTAATTACTGTAGATCACGGGTCTCAAACTCAATTCCTGGAGGGCCGCAGCTCTGCGCAATTTTACCTCAACACTAATCAAACAACCCTGATGTAAATAATCAAGGTGTTCAAGAGTCTTTCGAACAACTTAATTATTTGGATTGGCTGTGTTTGATTAGGGCTGGAGCAAAACTGCAGAGCTGCAGCCCTCCAGGAATTGAGTTTGAGACCCATGCTGTAGAGGGCTCCATTGAGCGTCACCTAAAATGTCATTATGACGAGCAGGTAAACATATCTTGCTAATCAGCTTTTTTCGCACTCGTTGTGTTTATAGTTGTTTTATTTGCACCTTAAACAAACTTACAAATATTAAATTAGAAGTTTGCAAGCTGAAGTGTATGGTTAGCTTTTCACTTCTTATTGTAGTTAGCCTTCAAAATTCATACATGAGTTAATTTATGAAAACTATCATGATGAATTAAACATGTAAGAATCGTGAACATTTAGTCACATTATTTTCAGCAATAACATAAACGGCAATCGAAAAAATATTATTTTATTTGAATTAAGGGAAACAACGATGATGTTAAGCTTCTGTTTATCCTACAAAACACATCAACTGTTGCGCTCTATTTTTGTATATGATATATATGCATATTTTTATTTGTTGTTTCCATCAAACTCTACTGGAATCGATTGTGACTCATGTCTGCTCAAGCTACACTAGCTTAAAAACCCTGATTCATTCTCTGTTTAGATGTTTGTAATACATAAGAATATATTAAAACCATGTCTACCTATTACCAAAGTCCTATTGAAGGCAAGTCATTCACTTGATGGCCATCTTTAAATGTCTTTGAATGGGGAAACATCAAATTCTCCAAAACTGTTTGCCAAGCTTACAATTAAATATCACATTTAGAAGTGCCCATGAAACTAAACAACCATTGTCTCTTAAAATGTATTTCTAAACATTTGAATCATGACAAAATGTCCTGTAAAAATACCTGAAGGGAACGAATTCATGGCACCAACTTCATTTATGGCTGTTTCTAAAGGACACAATCAGACACCATCCTGTCAAACTATGTAACTACCAAAAAAATCTATAACTTACGTGTTAAACATTAGCGTCCTTTGAATAATGCCGCTTCTGTTAATTTAATCTTCAGTTAATTTAAACTTAATCCCAATGTCAAATCTTCTCTCAAAAATGACAGCGACCTCTTTGTTTACAAGTTTGTGGTCATTCAGGTTTAAGAAGTTGCGGTCAAGTGATTTACATTCGAATGACGGAGGCAGGAATTTATTTAATTTAGTTAGATGGGAAAGACTGTACCTCGTGTTCATTTCACATGAATTGCAAAACCAGAGAACATTTATGTTCAAGTGTGTTTGGTTGGTTTAAAATGAAAGATTTCAAGCTTTATGTTAATATAATTCTCATGGCTGTGAGAAAAGTATTCACTGAGATTCCTGCACATTTGCCGGCCCCAGATGGTTCATAACAATGAAGCTGCCAAAACTCATAAAAACACATCTTGACCAAGCCCCTCCCCCAGAGATCCATAAGTCTATAGCGATCGATGATTGGCTTTCTTCTCTAAAGTGGCCATATTGACCATTGCATTTTTCCCCATTTAAAATGTACAAGTGTAAAAGTTGCATTAACTTATTTTAATAAGTCAATCAAGTTTCAACTACATTTTTTAAGTTAACATACAAAGTTTAATCTAAAGGTGCTGTAAGTTTGTGACTCTTCTAAAGCCCAAAAATACTATAATATGTTTGCAGACATTTAAGAAACATAAGTGAACATTCTTGTTTATCTGAAAAACAATGCTGCTTTCCGTGTCGGAACATTTTCTTTTGGAAAAAAAACCCACTTTGTTTTGGTTCTTTTAACCTGCCCACTGTCAGTTTAGCCAATTATATTTCAGCACCCCGGGTTGCCTTGTTGAATACAGCGTATTTGATTCATTCAGTCAAGAAGGTTCTCAAAGTATGTGTCCGTGACTAAAATGCGACCTCCTGTGGACAGTAGCAGACTCCGAAATGAGTCGCGGATTCAGATTTTCACATGAGGTGATTATTAATTAGCAAATAACATAAATATTACAAATGTAAACATTAGGTGAGCAGGTTACATTGTAACTCTGTGTCCTAACAACACGCTATGTGATGAGATTTGCAGTGGTAAGCAATTTGGCTCTTTGCACCCGCAAAACATGACAGAAATTTAAATACAGCAATTCAGAAGCACAGAATAGTGCACTCACTGCGCTCCAGCGAAATGGTAAGGTTAACCTAATTAATACATATTAAACCTCTTTAACATTATTAAATGTAGATGCTGAATCACTGATATGTGTTGGTTTGCATTGAGGCACAGTTCTAAAATTGAATTTCAAATGATTTGTTTTATTTTTTTAGATCTGAGGTGAATCTACTGCTGCTTTCAATAGTATGGCAATAATGTAAAATGACATTCAAACTCAAAATATTAGCATTTAATGTTGAATAATGCTCATGAGGTGTACCTGAGGTGATCATTGTCAGTTTGTCCTGTTTTTCAGCTGCATGATATAGAAGTCATTTCCAAAATATTTATTTCAGGTGTTGGTTAAGACTAAAACTCCTTTTAATATGGAAAATATTCCCTCTATCGCGTGTCGTTGCTTTTATTTAGAACACGACTGAAATCAGCCCGAAATCAGCCTTTAGGCTCGATAGATAGGCACACTGTTGATGTTGTCAATCTGCGCTTGCGTATGTTTTGAACCTGGGGTGCAATACCTAGTTCAACCACTGAGTGTCAAACTTACATACTGCACCTTTAATTTTTTTAGCCAGCCTGATCTCACAAGAAAGTGTAAGTATTTTACGTTTTCTCAGTTTAGTGGCTAATTCGTACAAATTCGTATGAGTTGAGTTGCGCGAAAATGTACGCTTTTAAAAAGGAGACGTGGCACCCCACCCTACCCCTAAACCCAACCGTCATTGGGTGATGAGCAAATCGTACTAAATTGTACGAATTAGATCAGGCGAATTTATACGAATTAGCCATTAAATCAAAAAGTTATGAATTGTAGTGAGATTGTGTTGTTTTAGCCAGTTTGATTGATGTAAGTTGAGCTGACTAGAAAAGTTCATTTGATTCAACTACAAAAGTTAAGTCGACAAGAATATTTTTACAGTGTACATACAGTGTACATACAGCGTTCTTTACACTGTAAAAAACTTACATCAATCAAACTGACAAAAAATATTAAGTTAAACTTTGTAGAACTTTAAATATATAGTTGAGACCTGATTAACTTATTAAAATAAGTTAAAGCAACATAAAAACATTTGTTGTCTTGACTTTTTGTCTTTCCATTTTTTACAATGCAGTCTTTGCTTTTACGTAACTCTCAATCACCAATTGGAGTGTTTACCGCTTAGCATTTTCACTCCTAAAACGATCTTCTAGGTCTATTATTGTAAAAAAATAGCATTGTACCATCTTACTCTACATTTTGTAGGGATTATATTAAGGACTTATGGCAGTTTGCTGGTCTTAAACTGGTTGGGAGAACTTCCAATCATCTTTTCAGTTGTTTGTTTATTTGTTTGTCTGTTTAAGTTAATTATTATTCCGCCAAGTCGCTTTCTTTCCGTTCGCTCACTTGTGAGGGTCCATTTGAGTTCAGATGTCGACTCAGAAGGCAGCTCATTAGGTTTGGAACAGAACTCCTGCAGTCTGTGCACAGGTGGACATGAATATGAATCACTTTGTATAAATAGTCCCAAAAAAGCACATGTTTTATGGTGTTATCTTCCCAATTTTATTGTTAATGCATTTTAATTGTTTTTTTGGGGGGTTTTTTTTGGTGCACTAAACCGATGGACAATATGTTCATATTTACTTCGGCCAAGCCTGAAATAATTTTTCCATGTCACGCTTAAAGCCCAGGACTAGCAGCAGCGTCTTCATTTGTGTGAAGCATTAGCCAGATCCTCAGCAGCACTATTTCGATGAAGCGCGTGAGTGTTTTAATGGAACGTAGGCAAATGCTCTTCTGTACGTTATGTCTGCCTCTTTTTAATGATTATTCTCGATTGCATATCAGAAAGCCATATGCAGAATATCATCATAACGTTTGTGTGTGTTTCGCAGGCACTTACAATGCAAGAATGACACACGCCTGTAGCATAAAGTACAAAAACCTCCAGAGAAAGAAGCGTAGCGAGAGGACGAAAGCAATAACAGCAAGTCAGAAAAGAGGGAAAATGCCAAGTCCTGAAACAGAATACTGAATAAAAGATGCAGGGAAGGAAATGTAAAGAAAGTGAAAATCAATAAAATATAAATCAAAATGAGAAGGAGAGAGAGAGAGAGAAAGGCATAGAGGAGCAGATTTGGATTGGAAAGGCACACATGATTTGAGAAGGCGCACTGTAAATCTCAATGCCGTTTTTTTTTTTTTTGTACAAGCTGTAATTTTGAGATGAATTGTTGTACAGTGTATATAAGTGAGTTGTTTAAATGCAGATTTTGTAGATATTGAACTGCAATCATGGCAGGGTTTGTTCATCCTGCGGACAGACACGCAAACCTACGCTGACATTTTTAACAGAGGTGCGCACTTGCTTTTGCTTGTGTGCGTTTTTTTCGCAGCTCCGATTTTCACAGGTAGATAACAGCTTTTTGCTTATTTTTTTTATGCATTTCTCCATCCATGTTTTTTTTTTCAATGTGTTTTATTATAGGAAATGATATTCCTCTGCTCCTGCTGTCTTTGTGTAGAGGGATATTTTGATTCATTTTTTGTTTTGTTTTTGAATCATTGTTCTGTTGACTGTAAAACAGTATTAAAACATGCCTGTTATAAATGTAAAAATGCTTTTCTTCACTCCTGGATTTTTGTTTAATTCGTTGTTGTTTTTTTTAAGTTGATGCTAAAATTAAAAAGATAAAAGTAAAAAAAACTGATTAAATTGCTTTGAAGTTTGTGGGTAAATTAATTCAATTCAATTTAAATTTCAATTCATATTTATTTTTATAGCGCTTTTACCATGTAGATTGTGTCAAAGCAGCTACACATAGAAGATTATAGTAAATTGAAACAGTGTCAGAGTTTAAGTTCAGTGTGGTTTAATATTTACTTCTAAGAGTCCAAACACTGAAGAGCAAATCCATTGATGTGCAGCTCCACAAGTCCCGAACCATGCAAGCCAGTGGCGACAGCAGCGTGGAAAAAAAACAACTTCACCAATTGCCGAAAGTGAAGTATAAAAAACCTCGAGGGAAACCAGACTCAGTTGGGCACAACTATTTCTCCTATGGCCAAACGTCTTGTGCAGAGTTGCAGTCTAGGCGCTGGAGACCGCTGGACATCAACGAAGACTTGTCTGTCCCTGGAGTCACACAGAAATCAGTTTCATGCTCTCCAGTCCTCCATGGCCAACACAGCAGCTGCTCAGGATACGGCCTGGTCCGGGATTATGGAAACCTTCGGATCATCTCTTTACAGGTCTTGGATTGCATCAGTGGCACTGCATAATCTCTGGGGGTCTCGGGATGAGTATCCCCAGGTGGAGTAGAGAATAAAGAGAATAATTAGCGTAGCTGCTGTTCATAGTGTATATAAACGAGATGCGTGAAGCACATTCATGCATCATACCGCTATGTGATGCACTGAGTGTACTAAAAAGGTCTTTAATCTAGTTTTGAACTGAAAGAGTTTCTGAGCCTCGGACATTATCAGGAAGGCTATTCCAGAGTTTAGGAGCCATAAATGAGAAGGCTCGACCTCCTTCATTCGACTTTGCTATTCTAGGTACTACCAGAAGCCCTGAGTTTTGAGATGTTAAAGAGCCGGTTGGATTGTAGTGAGACAGGAGGTTAGTTAGATAAACAGGAGCTAGATTATTTAAAGCTTTATAGGTAAGAAGCAACCTTTATTATAACATTTTTAATCAATATGGAACAGGCAGCCAATGTAAGGAGGATAAAAAAAGCATGAACTAGCTTTTCTGCATCTGAGATGGATAGCATAATTCTTAACTTGGCAATATTTCTCAGATGAGAGAATTATTTTGTTGCTAAAAAAAAATTGCTTTTCAATTAAAAACATTTGCTGTCGTAATACTCTCTTCTAAATTCCCTCTGATGCGCATCATTCAGTAGTGTCCTGCAGTAGCCAATATCATGACAGTCCATCACATCCAGTCATATGTGAATAAATGTCACATTGAGAATGCAGTCAGGACAGTGGCGTTGAATATATTTGACAATTGCACCTGCTCCATCTTCCACACCCCAGTAATTTCCATTCAATTCATGTTTATTTCTATAGCACTTTTACAATGTAGATTGTGTCAAAGCTGCTTAACATTGAAGTTCTAGTAAAGTCAGCTCAGGACATGGCCTGGTCCGGGATTATGGATACCTTGACATCATTTCTTCACAGGTCTTGGATGGCATCAATGGCGCTGCATAATCAGTACATTCATTCATTCATTTTCTTATGCTTAGTGCCTTTATTAATCCGAGGTCACCAAAGCGGAATGAACCGCCAACTTATCCAGCACATGTTTTACGCAGTGGATGCCCTTTCAGCTGCAACCCATCTCTGGGAAACAACCATACATCATTCACACTCAAACACTACAGACAATTTAGCCTACCCAATTTACCTATACCGCATGTCTTTGGACTTGTGGGGGAAACCAGAGCCTCCAGAGGAAACCCACACCAACAAGGGGAGAACATGCAAACTCCAAACAGAAATGCCAACTGACCCTGCTGGGGCTCAAACCAGCAACCTTCTTGCTGTGAGGCGATCGTGCTACCCACTGCGCCCCCGCGATGCCCTTATTAAAATATACAATACAAGTATTATTTTAAAATATTTTTTGCGTACACTAAAAAATGGTGTTAGGAAAATAAAATTAATTCATTCATTTATTTTCTACCGCTTTTCCTGGGCCAGGTCGCGGGGACAGCAGTCTTAGGAGAGAACCCCAGACTTCCCTCTCCCCAGACACTTCCTCCAGCTCCTCTAGGGGGATCCCAAGGCTTTCCCAGGCCAGCCGAGAGACATAGTCCCTCCAGCGTGTCCTGGGTCTACCCCGAGGCCTCCCCCCGGTGGGACATCCCTGGAACACCTCCCTAGGTAGGCGTCAAGGAAGCATCTGAAACAGATGCCCAAGCCACCTCAGCTGACTTTTCTCGATGTGAAGGAAGCTTCTCACCCTATCCATAAGGTTGCGCCCTGCCACCCTGCGAAGGAAACTCTTTTCTGCCGCTTGTATCTGAGCTCTTGTCCTTTCAATCATGACCCAAAGCTCATGACTATAGGTGAGAGTAGGAACGTAGATTGACCGGTAAATCGAAAGCTTTGCCTTTCGGTTTAGCTCCTTCTTACCACAACGGACAAGTACATCAACCGCATTACTGCTGCCGCTGCACCAATCCGCCTGTCAATCTCACGTTCCATCCTTCCCTCACTCATGAACAAAACCCTAAGATACTTGAACTCCTCCACCTGGGGTAAAGACTTTCTTTCAACCTGGAGATGGCAAACAACCTTTTTCCAGTGGAGCACCATGGCCTAGGACTTTGAGGTGCTGATTCTCATCCCAGCCGCATCACACTCTGCAGCAAACCACTCCAGTGCATGCTGAAGGTCCATGTTCAACGAAGCCAACAGAACAACATCGTCTGCGAATAACAGAGATAAAAAGAAATGGTTAATTTCACCAATAATTATAAAGAAACAATAGTTATAATTATAAAGAAGTGACAGATTTAATTATTAGTTTTAAAGCAGAAGAACTGAAAAGGGTATTTTCTTGTAAAGCATACTTTAATTTACATCATTTAAAAACACTTGTGTGTTTACACCTCACTTAATGTCTCATCTTCTCCAGATCATTTTTTTCACCTGATTGCAAATGTTTTGATGAATATAATAATATTGCTATACTCAAATCATCTTTCTCTGTAGGAAATGCATCCTGTCACTGAAGGTAAATGCAGTTTCATGTGTTCTTTACTTCCAAAAGCTTTGCAAATATCATTGGCTGATGTGTGATAGAATCAAAACTAAGATTTTTGCTGCTTGTTCACATTACTTATGTAGAATGAGGTGAAACAACACAATTCTTGAGATTTTATGGGACAACTTAATTATTTTATGCTCAATCCACCTAATCACTGATAGCTAACTTACAGTAATGAGTTTGTGTTGGTACAACATGAATGAATTGTGTGGAACAAAAATGGTAACACTATTTTGATGGTCCATTTGAGTATTAGTAGACTGTCTGCTTAATATCTGTTGATACTGACATTTAACAGTCCTTCAACAGATATTTAACCGACTATAATGAAACTTTGCAAGTACATGTCAACTTACACTAACCCCAACCCTAACCCCAATCTAACAGTCTACTCATAATCGAATGAGAATTAGTTGCAATGTAACTTATATTCAACAAACGGACCATCAAAATAAAGTGTGACCAAAAAAAATGAATTCCTTCAAGTCATCCCAGCACAAATCGATTGAGTTAACTTGATTAATTTTACAAATGTAAGTAGATTGAACATAAAACACTTAAGTTGTCCCAAAAAAACTCAAGTATTGTGTTGATTTGGCTTATTTTAAATAAGTAGTTTGGAGAAGCAACCAAAAAATATTTTTTGGAGTGTATTTACGTTTTGACCAGAAAAACGCACCAGAAAATTCGTATTTTAAGGACTAGCTCTTACCCAATGAGTGCAATAACTCCACTCCAGATGTTTACAATCTGTGTGTGTATAATACGAGCCGGAGATCAATAGTAACTCATCACAGCCTAAGAGTAAGGTGTGGGATGTAATCAGGTGTGTGTGTGTGTGTGTGTGTGTGTGTGTGTGTGTGTGTGTGTGTGTGTGTGCGTGTGTGTGTGTGTGTGTGTGTGTGTGTGTGTGTGTGTGTGTGGTTGAAGTGTAATCAGAGTGTCTCAGGCTCATTATCTCCTCCTCTGCTGGGCTTTTGGAGTGAACAGGGTGCTTCGATTGCTTGTCCTCAATCATTTTTTTGCCTTTGACTTTAAGGGTCTATTCAGCTGAACTGATGTACATGTCCTCTCAGAGAGCAGCAGAAGCGCTGCTCTTTTAAACTGCGCTTCTCCACTCGTGAAAGGCTTCTAATTAGAAAATCTCTCCAGTCAGAGCCGGACATGAGACATGCAAAAACTTCAGGATGTTTAATGACACCAGAGCTTCACGTCTGATCCTAAAGCAGCTGCTGAGAGAAATGAAGAAAGACAGCGTTTATTGAGGATTTGTGTAAACAGTTTTTGTAAAGTAAACTGACTGAAGGAAAAGTTGTGGAAATGTAAACATTGTGCTTTTAATGATCAATTTGTGAACAATTGTTCGCTTAAATCATTCAAAGTTAATCCTTCACTTGGAAAAAATAGCAGAAACTCACTTTCACTAATTGGATAGAAAATGGATAGTAGCTACGTTTCCATCCACCCATTTTTATGTGTATTTTGGATGTGTGCATAAAAAACATTTGATGGAAACGCCAAGATGCGCATCAATTTTGAAAATGCGCATAAAAAACATATGCGTATAAACGAGTAGGATAAACTTTTTATTCAATAAGTAAAGTTGCGCATAAACTACGATGGAAACACTCTTACCGAACAAATTCCAGTATGCGCATTAAAAATGTCATGTGATTTTGTTATAAGATCATGTGATGATGAAAATGTGTGTGAATGGACAAACCAGCAGGCAAGCACACTGTAAATCATCTTAACCGTTTCAGTATTAGTGTTATTATATTATTAATGACCTCCAGAATAGTCAAGAGCGTCTGTGCTCCGCATCTCACGTCTTTAAACGCCACCGCGCATTCACTGCGTGAGGCGCAAGTCATTTATTAAATAAAGAAAAGATTGACGCAGCTTCTCATACCGCAGCAAATTCCATTTTTACTGTTGATAATTTGCGTTAATAAAGTCATGATTTTGTTCTCTTTGACTCATTGGATGGAAACCCTGCTTTATTCGCACATTATTTATGCAATATTCCAGTTTTGCGCATACATTTTATTTGCATCTTTGGATGGGAACATAGCTACTGAATGAAACATCAAATGTCAAAGTAAAATAAATTAAAAATATTTTTTTTTTCCAATTTTAAATATTCAATCAGATTTCGTACTTTTGTAAAGTAAAATCTACATAACATTTTACAAGCATATAATGGTCAATTAGTGACCGAATTATTAATTTCGATTAGTTTATTTTTTTGAATGGACAAAACCAATGCTATCTGGCAATTCATCACTTTTTGATTTAGTGACTAATTCTTATAAGTTTGTACGCTCTGATTCATACAAGTTAGTATGATTTGCTCATTCCCAAGTAGCGATGCTTCCATCCAAAGATGTAAATTAAATTTATGCACAAAATTAGACTATCGCATACAATATGCACGAATAAAGCACTGTGTCCATCCAGGAGAATAAAATAGTCACTTCCTGATAAACTGCCACTAAATTTATCAGTTCATAAACTTTTTTTTTTTTTAAGTTTTTGCACTTTATAACTTATACCTGTATCCTGCACTTGCTGCTATTGCACTCCTTTTTAGACCTAAACTGCATTTCGTTGCCTTGTACTTGTACATGTGTAATGACAATAAAGTTGAATCTAATCTAATCTAAACTAATCTTGGCGTTTCCATTCAGGGTTTTTATGCGATTTTTTTCAAAATGAGCATAAAAATAGGTTGATGGAAATGCAGATACTGGCGGTTGGGTTTAGGGGTGGGGTTTGCTGCCGTGCCTCCATTTAAAAAAGACAAAACGTAAAACAGCAACATTTACTTGTGGGATCAACTGGCAAAACCAACTCATGATATTTTTTACAGTGCATTGAGATTAATTCAATGGTGACTGTCGTCTCAGCAAGAAGGTCGCTGGTTTGAGTCTCAGCTGGGCCAGTTGGCATTTCTATGTGGAGTTTGCATGTTCTCCTCGTGTTGATGTAGGTTTCCTCCGGGTGCTCTGTTGTCCAATTTATCCTACCAATCAGATTATGCTACTAACACTGTATTTGAAGGGTTCTGAGGTTGGAGTTAGGGATTAGGTAGGTTAGGGCGATATTACAGCTTCATATCATGCTACTCCACATTCAATTATACACTGGTAGCAAAATCTGATGGGTAACATATTGCATCATCAAAATGTGCTACCTACTTTTTAAATGGGACGTAGGACAATCTGACCAGGTAGGACAAATTGACAAAACACTAGTTTCCCCCACAGTCCAAAGTCATGCGCTTTAAGTGAATTGGATAAACAAAATTGGCCATAGTGTATGAGTGTGTGTGAATGAGTGGATGTTTCCCAGTACTGGGTTGCAGCTTGAAGGGCATCCGCTGTGTAAAACATATGCTGAAATAGTTGGCAGTTCATTCTGCTGTGGTGACCCCTGAAAAATAAGGCACTAATCCAAAGGAAAATGAATGAACGAGATGCATCCAGGCTCTCATGTCGCAAATTCACAGAATGCATTGCACTATAACAACCCATTGCCATTCTCTATATAAAAGTGGTGATGGAAACCCAGCTGATGTCACCTCAGGTGATCCCTTACACATTGCCAAGAGTGCAACATCTGGACAGTGTCGTAAATTAGTTTCATAGTAGCACACAAACATCTGATAAACTTCTCAAAAGCCACTTCACACTCTTCCTAAATCAAAAACGCCACACAAGCAGCTGCCGAATGTTGTTCCCCCATCCGAAAGGTAAGCTTTCTGTGAAAAATTACAGACTAACCGACTTCAGAAGTTGCAGAAACAACATGTACATTGTGTGCTTTCAGAGCCCTGAGAATATATTTTCATTGAATTATCATAACCAGCTAGAAATATGGATGCGAGGCCCTCAGGGAACAACTAGCGATCGCAATATCGCAGCCTTTTTACATGTGCACCGTTGTGTTACATGTAATGCATAATTGCTTTTCAAAAATGAAAATAGCTTCTGTCTCTCGGTCGTCGTGCGCTCGTACAGAAACATCTGCATTTTATTCCTCTGCCCACTTAGATCATTTGTCCTCTTTTAAATGCGTTTAAAAATGCAGCAAGCGCATTTGTAGTTTGGGCTGAAACAGTATTATTCATTACCTCTGCTGAGATATTCATGAGCCTGATCTAATCGAGGCAGATGAGGACACGTTTGCTAATGTGTGTTCAGATGTGTTGTGGTGTGACACCGTGTCACAGTTTATCACTCGCAGGTGGTCTTCTCACTCTAATCCATCTTTAGCTCCAGTAATTGCTATGTTTTTGTCGTTTTTGTTACTGACCGTTGAAGAACTCGATGCTGGTTTTTGCTGCAGGAGTTTTTTGAAGCATTATAAAACAGCTCAGGTCTTAAATGCCAATGCTCAAATGTGATGAACTGTTTAATATGAGCCTTAATAATAAGGGTTGTTATGAGCACTAATGGTATTCTTAATTTAGAGCTTTGTTTGCCTGGTGGACTTCGATCAGTTTGAGCATTTCCAAATTGAATAATGTCCTACTTAAAGTCGCCACCATGCATTGATTTAATGTTATTGGTCTCTACATAGAAGGTATGTGGCTTAAGTGCCAAAAATTATAGATTATAATTATACTACACATTGTATTCCAACAGAGATGTATTTAGAGATGTGTTATGTGGTTATAACTTATACGAAAGCGCAGGCCAGAATCTAGCATATGCAGATGAGCTTTAAAAAGTTTATTGGCACTTTTCACTTCAGAAAAATCTCTGCAAGAGCTGATATGATGCTTAAACAAGCATTAAACACTTATATTCAGCAGTTTACATGTGTTTGTTGCCTCATTACAAACATATGCTGCAAATTTCACAATATACATGTTAACAGGGGTGATTTTAGGATTTTCATTTTAGGGGGCTCAGCTCCTTATGAGGTAAAATAAAATAAACAAATAAATATTATTAAAAAAAATTATATATATAATTTTTTTAATAATATTTATTTATTTATTATTATTTTTTATATAGATCTGATGGTTCTATCTCTGTCAGTGACTCTTACAGTTAAAATGAGTACATCCACTGTCACTGTGTTTAATCCTTTCTGTGCATGCATGACTGTATAGTATAGTATGGTAGTTTGTTTTAAAATAAAAATAGTGAAATGTTTGTTAAGAGTAAATTTTTTTGCTGGAGGAAACAGTTGTGATTATGAGGTGAGCACTGAGGAAACAGTAGATGGGAAATCCAATTGCTCCTTTATAACATCGGGGTACAAGTGATATAAGTGTATGCCACAGCCATATCACCCTGCAGCCCAAGACCGGTTACTCACTGAAGCTAAGCAGGGCTGAGCCTGGTCAGTACCTACATGGGATGCCACATGAGAAAAACTAGGTTACTGTTGGAAGTGGTGTTAGTGAGGCCAACAGGGGGGCGCTCAACCTATGGTCTGCGTGAGTCCTTATGCCCCAGTAAAAAAAATAAAAAAAGTGAAGGGGACAATACTGTCAGTGAGCGCCGTCTTTCGGATGAGACGTTAAACCGAGGTCCTGACTCTCTGTAGTCATTAAAAAAAATCCCATGGCACTTCTCGTAACAGGGTAGGGGCGTAACCCTGGTGTCCTGGCCAAAGTTCCTCAATTGTCCGATCATTGCCTCCTAATAATCCCCATCAACGAATTGGCTCTATTACTGTCGCTCTACTCCACCAATAGCTGGCGTGTGGTGAGCGCACTGGCGCTGTTGTCCTGTGGCTGCCGTCGCATCATCCAAGTGGATGCTGCACACCGGTGATGGTGTGAAGAGACCCCCCCTCATGATTGTGAAGCGCTTTGAGTGTATGGCCATACACATTAAATGCGCTATATAAATACACATTACTTTATATCTATAAAGAGGACTGCAAATAAACATATTTTATAGCAATTTATCGATAAACACACACCTTGTTCTCTCTCTCTGCACAGCTGGGGTTTGCTGATCAAATGAAAACGAAATGACGAGAAGGAGCCGAATTCTGCTGCCGTCTTCATATCAAATTTAAAGAGGACTGAGGCGATAATTTGGTCTACAGTTTATGAGCTAATTGCAAAAGTTTTAGGGGGGGCTGAGCAACAATATAGGGAGACTAAAGCCCCCCTAAAATGGGCCTAGCAACGCCCATGCACGTTAAACTAACAAATAGTCAATTTAAACAAACTTTTTCTGGGTGGTGCTGAATAAATTTATAATGCGTATAATCTGCAACAGGGCAGTATAAAGCCAATGACTTTAGTTCCTTTTCACACTAAGGACATTTACAAGGATGTATTAATAACAAATAAAGGATTATTTTCATGAGGTTTTTTGCTTAACAAAATATATATCTCAAAACAATTTTGAGTGTATATCATTTGCAAATGAATATCTTTGTCTTATAAATTTTTTTGGTTTGGTCATTTTGCTCAGTAGCTCATTTTGCACGGTGCTGTATTTGTGATGCAAAGCACTCTCAGCAAAGATTTGAGTCCGTTGAAGCAGAAGTTCCATAAAAGAGATAAAAGCTATGTAAAATCAAGGTAAAACTATGTGGTTGTGTAACCCCGCCGGTTCTACACCACCCAACCCGCTCCGAGCTGGTATTGAATCTGCGAACTTCCGAATGGGAGTCGGTTGCTCTAACAAGGAGGCTGAAGACCATGGCCTCTAGCGTCTGTCGTTAGAGCACCTTTAGAGGTCAGAAGAGTGAGGTTTACCTGCACAGCACTTACTAGCTGGCCTCCGTTACACTCACCCCCTAAACCTCACTCCCATCCAGGTCACGGCACCAATGTAACCCCACCGGTCCTACGCCACCCAACCCGCTCCGAGCTGGTATGGAACCGGCGACCTTCCGCATGGTAGTTGGTAGCTCTAACAAGGAGGCTAAAGAACATGGCCTCTAGCGTCTGTCGCTAGAGCACCTTTAGAGATCAGAGGAGTGAGGTTTACCTGCATAGCACTTACTAGCTGGCCTCTGTTACAGTTGCATGGACTTTTCTCTTATGTTTGCTTTGGAGAACCCTTTTGGTTGTGTGAATGCATACAAGAAGGACTTGTATCTGAAATGTACAAAAAATGCACCCTAAGTAAAGTTTTTATTTTTTATTTATTTTTTTTATAAATGTAAACAGCGGCCTCTAGTGGATTTGTCATCTGAAATGTGCAATGAAATGTACATGGAGTGACGTATTTTATATTTCGCCAAAAATGCAGGCTGAGGCATGTATTTCCAATGAGTCTGGGTTGAGAATTATATCATAAAGCTGGATCAGCGTGGTAATTACATGTTGAATTAAGCTCAGGCTTCTGTACAACAGTGACATGCATCTGAAATGTTCAACAAAACCATATTTCACATTCACAAAAATATAGACAGCGCCCTCTAGTGGATTTGTCATCTGAAACACACAGCTAAAGCTATTTATTTTATGTTCAACAAAATTGTAGGCGGATGCATGTATTTCAATGAACCTGGGTTGGCTAAAATAGTTCCAGGCAGGTTTTGACTGCATAACAGCTCCATATCACTACACTGAAAGATTACAATTATTTCACAGCTTATAAAATAAAGTCACATCAAAACAAAACAAGGATTCATATGTGTTGTGCAAGAATCTATTCCTACATAAAGGAGTAATTTGACTACAAAAACCCGACAAACGTCTCGAAATACAACATTTAAACAGTGTCGTAATGTGTAGTAAGCCCAGTATAAGCTAGGTAACTGACTCCTGTCCATTGAATATAAGAAAATAATGCACACTCGAGTTGAAAAAATTACAGTTCCACTTACACTTGTGAAATGGAGGAAGAAACTGGTCCATGAACTGTGTACTGTAAAGTTCCTGTTGAGCTCTGACAAAGTTCCACACATCAGTAGTCTTTTATGATCCTTCCTTTAATAAATGGCTGACGAATCCCCTGTTGTAAGCGTGTAGATTCCAGAAGCACTCATCAGAAAAATTACGAGAACAGCACAAGACTGGGGCTATAATGCTGAGGTATTTTTTGAGGTTGAGATATTTTTTGAGATTTTTTTCCGGGTTTGCGCCCGCAACAATTAGGCGGGGCTCAAGTTTTGTATCAACGTCAAGCCAAAATGACTAAAGACTCGTTATCAAGATGATTCATTTGAAGCGCTATGAGTTGAATCTTTTATAGATTAGTCAATAGTTTTAAACACTGTCCACTTTCAGATTTAAGCTTTAGCTGGATATTTCACTTCACTTAGAGCTGTGTTACACACTGCATGGAAGGTCATTTTCAAAAACCCATAATAGGGGCTCTTTAAAAAATGTAGACAGCACCCTCTAGTAGATTTGTCATCTAAAACATGCATGAAACATACCTGAACCTACGTGTTTGTTTCGATAAGTTGTAGACTGAGACAAGTATTTCCAATGAACCTATTAAAGTAGTTCCAGGTAGGTTTTGACTTCATAACAGTTTATATCACTACGCTGAAGGAATTTTTGTTATTTCATGGCCTATACAATAAAATTGCAACAAAACAAAACTAGTATTCAGATGAGTTGTGTTAGAATCTTGATAATCATCTTAAAATACAACATTTAACCGCAGAATAATCTGAACAATTGACTTGAAAATTTGTTAAAAGTCAGGGTTTTCCTACCAAATATGTATTTCCCAACACTTACAAAGCTAAAACAGTAGTATCGTGTTGTCTAAAAATGAATATAAACACGTCTGTATAAATATCTGTTCCAATATTCTAATATTATTCCCTTTTATGAATAAATAAGTGCACATACTTGGCATTCCGTCTTGTGAAAGCAGTACGTGACTATCACAGAGCGACGTTATTAATTTTTGATTTGATAGAGGCCAGTCAGATGAGCGGTCAGCCGTGTCCCAGAATTCCTCTGGAGCATAAGGTAGCTGATGAAATTAATCACACTCATTGATTTGACCTTGCAAACACACACATGCACGCACGCACACACAGACTGTGTTGACATTAGGAAGAATGATGGAGATAAAGTGAAATATTAAGTGATGCAGGTGAGTGTGTGTGTGTTTGTGCTTCTGTTTGATTTACCGTCTGTTTGTTTGTGCGACTATGGATTTAAAAGTTACTTTTGAAGTGTGTGTGTGTGTGTGTGTGTGTGTGTGTGTGTGTGTGTGTGTGTG
>CAIGQZ010000379.1:25160926-25179764 GCA_903798205.1 Danio tinwini
ACACACACACACACACACACACACACACACACACACACACACACACAGTCAGGTAGGCGAAAGAGAGATGCTACCATGGTACAGCCCTTCATGTGTGTTTTTACACTGTGAAATAGTGATTGTGTTAGTGAAGTCCTCGTTAGTTTGGGGTCATTAGAGATTTAATTAACATTCATGTTGACTAAGCACTACCCTCCGTTGCTGTCATTAATGGTTGTGTGTATGTGTGTGTGAGAGAGAGTGTTTGTGTGAGCATTTTCTGTTATGCTGTTTTTAATTAAGGCTTTGTGTGTGCTTATGTGTGTGAGAGAGAGACCCAGAGGAAACTTTCAATGCTCAAAAAGACCTAATGGAGATCTCATGTGGGGCTCATTTAAACGTCCACTTCCGCTCAGAATTTACAGAATGACGCAAACTGAAATTAGCTGTACTTTGAGAAATCTAATGACAGAGACGTTGTTGAGCTCTGTACTGAAGCTCTTTGTGAGTTGTTAGAGGAGTTGACTGGGGTTGTTTTCACAAGAGTAAAATCTAAGAAAGTCTTCTGGTCTCTCCGTTTAATCTCACTGATGCCCCGGAGAAACAACTGAAGGATTAATGAGATCCATGGGCGTAGCTTGATATTTAGTGCTGTTGAGGCTTTGGGCAGACCATGATTCTGAGTGTTTAGGTTTTAAGGATCACTTCTGTAGTACTGGAGTCTGTCAGAACCAAACAAAACATGGACTTGAGAAATCCAGATTGTATTTTATAGGACTATTCCAACACCTGTGAAATATATGATATTATAATTATTATGTTATAAAATGTTGCATAGAAACTGTTTTATATACAGTGGTCCCTCACTATAACATGGTTCACCTTTCACGGACTCTCAGTTTCATGGATTTTTTTTCTACGCATTTTGACATGCTTTTTTTTTCATAATATTGTATTATGCATAACGCCTCATTCACACGGGGCTTCAGCGTCAATGCTTGACAGAGGGCGTGTCTGAAGTTAGGGCTAGCGTGATCATCATAGCAGCGTCAGCCAATGAAATCAGTCAGCAATCGGCTACTGTCTGAGCTGGTATATTTGCATACATCGATCTGATCGGCTGACGCTTCCGTCAAAAGTTTGAGAAAGTCCCAACTTCTGCAGCGAGCAACGCGACTGAAGCGGCGCCGACGGATCCACAATGCAGTTCGGCAAGCCATTCAAAATTTAAGTTGACGCCCCATGTGAATGGGACGTAAGGGCGGTACAGTGGGTAGCGATGTAGTCTCTCAGCAAGAAGGTTGCTGGTTTAAGCCTCGGCTGGGTCAGTTGGCATTTCTGTGTGTAGTTTGCATGATCTCCCCGTGTTGGCGTGGGTTTCCTCCGGGTTTTCCCCACAGCCATGTGCTACAGGTGAATTGGGTAAGCTAAATTGTCTGTAGTGTATGTGTGTGAATGAGTGTATGGGTGTTTCCCAGTGATAGGTTGCGGCTTGAAGGGCATTCGCTGCGTAAAACATATGCTGGATAAGTTGGCGGTTCATTGCGCTGTGGCAACCACTGAATAATAAAGGGACTAAGCCAAAAAGAAAATGAATAAATGAATGTATTCTGCGTCCTGATTGGCTGTAGACCACTGTCAATCAATCTCCTCCATGTCTCCTGTACAGTACAGAATGCATTCAGCCTGCCAAATGAACATAAATAAATGTTTGTTAGCAGTGAGTTTCAACAAGAATGCAAAAAGGGTTGTAACTGTCCATAGCAAGACCATTGTAAAGGGGGTTGCACACCGCATGTGCCACAATGCGTCACAGCGCCATGCAAAAATAGGTTTATATCAGGGTACGCACACCAGGGCCACAAGACGGCGGTGCCCAGCTATGACGCCACAGAGCCATCTGAATAATTCTATTTAAAATTACATGCAAATGTGCACGTCCAGTGTGTGTTACTTCCAACTGTCAGGTGTGGGTCAAATCCAGTGTGCGACTCCCTTAAGGATTGTCTTATGGATCTTATGGGATCAAATTCCCACCTAAAGTATCACAGTCGCAGATAGAAAAATAATGTAAATAAAAATATTGACATTGTGTGTTAAATTATAACATGCAAAAGAGAACTAAACGCAGAATAAGAAACAACGAGGTAGTGTACTAAAAGATAATGAGCGTAAATCAAAAATTAAAGCACGTTTAGACAAAATCAGTCTTTCTGCTCATATTTGAATGTTTTGTGCGCTTATGGTCTTCCCCCCTCCGTTCTTGCTTTCACATTCTGCTTTTGCGTTTCCAAAACATGCAATAAAATTTTCATTAAATCACAGGCGGGCTTCAGGGTCATCATTGATCCAATAGTCGAAATTGACAGCTGCTTCTCTAGCCTATCAGACGAAGGGGGTGTTGACGTCACTCCAATGCAACTTATGGCTGCTCAGTATGGCAGGAGAGGATGTGTTTGTTTCCAGGAGTTTCAGATAATATAGACACCTGTCAGTGATCGCAGGGGATTCATATCAATATAAACATTTATACTGTATTGGACACAGTCTGTGATTGCAGGATCAATCTACTGGCTGTGTCATAATATGGAATATATTTCCATAACAAAAACATCATATAAGATGATGTTGAAATGCATGATTTCATTATATGCAGCCCTGTCTTGCTGTTAATTTGAGAACCTTTGAAATAATACATTTATGACACAGCCAGATCGACAGACAGGTGTCAGAAGTTACTGTATAACCCTTGCAATCACGGACAGGTGTCTGAAGTTACAGTTTAGTATATAAATCCCCTGCGATCCCTGACAGGTATCTATATTGTGTGAAACTCCTGGAAACAAACACACCCTCTCCTGCCACACTTAGCAGCCACAAGTTGCATTGGAGTGACGTCAACTCCCCCTTCAGCTGTCAATCTCGATTAATAGACCAATGATGATGGATTTCCCGTCCTTGATTTCTCGCTTTTGCGCGTTATAATTTTACATGCAATGTCAATATTTTGATTTTGATTTGTTTTTCTATTCGTGAGCGCGATACTTTAGGCAGGAGTTTAATCCCATAGAATGTGCTTTAGCTTTGTGGATCAGTGACTGCAGGAAAAATAACATTATGCTTGATGCCAACATTGTCTGCACAAAAGCTAAACAGCTTTACAAACATTTAGCTTACAGCAATGACGTTTGCGCCTGACAACAGGTTTTGATCTTTGGTTTCATTCTATAATACTGGACTTATTTTTCTACAAAAGTTTGAACTTTGATAGGGTTTAAACAAGAGAGAAAAGTGTTTAAAAGTGTGTAATGAGGGGTTTTACTGTCTCAAAAAATCTATAATAATTGTAAAAAATAAAGCTGACTACTTTGCGAATTTCACCTATTGTGGGTTATTTTTCAGAACGTAACTCCCGTGCAACGAAGGACCACTGTATATACAGTTGAAGTCAACATTATTAGCCCTCTTGTGATTTGTTTATTTATTTTTTCTAAATATTTTCCAAATTATGTTTACCAGAGCAAAGAACTTTTCACAGTATTTCCTATAATATTTTTTTCTTCTGGAGAAAGTCTCATTAGTTTTATTTCGGCTAGAAGAAAAAAAGTTTTTAATTTTTTAAAAAACATTTTAAGGTCAATATTATTAGCCCCCTTAAGCTATATTATGTTTTGATTGTCTACAGAACAAACTAGGGTTGCATGGTTTACCGGTACTATGGTAGTATCAGGATACTATGGCTCCAAATTACTAGTTGTGCCACTGTAGTTTGTAAACGGTAGTATCGTCATTAATGGTTTATCTACAGTAGATAATGTTGCATGTAGAAAAGTCACTAAAATACTCACGCGTTATGTGCAACAAGAGACAATTTTATTTGAATAGTCTGTGGAGCCCTTTAAGGTTGCAAAACTGTATAGAATTAGCTCCTTTTATGGTAGCCTATTGCACATTTTCTAACGCTTCAGTTCGCACACACATCTGAACCAGTTCATTTCTGTTCCTGTTGATATGATTTGGTAGCTACAACAACCACGACAATCTCTTTAAAAGAACAACTCACAAAGTGAAAATTTGAATTACTTTGGATTACCTGATAAGAAAGAAAAAAAAATGGTGAAAATCCCCAAAATAGCAACAGGAAACATTGAAACAAGTTTTGACCACTTCATATAGCCTAATTTTGTTGGAAAAAAATAGAACAAACTTCATTGGGTATAATTTGTATCTTTATTTTAATGTATTTTTGTTGGTCAGTTATCTACGAAATAAACCAGTAATATATTTAAACCAATAAATTAATTTTAGGTGAAGTGGGGTGCAAATAATACTTTTTGGCCTTAAGGGAATCTTCAGCTGGTATAGTATCGTAAGATTAATGTATGGTATTGAAACAACCCTAGAACAAACCATCATTATTTAATGACTTTCCTAATTAAACTTGTTAAGCCTTTAAATATCAGTATAAGTATAATACTAGTGTCTTGAAATACAGTGAGGGAAAAAACTATTTGAAGCCCAGCTGATTTTTTAAGTTTGCCCACTAACAAAGAAATGATTAGTCTATAATTTCAATGGTAGGTTTATTTGAACAGTGAGAGACAACAATGACGACAAAAAAAAAAAAATGCATTTCAAAAAGAGTTATAAATAATTTGCATTTCCATGAAGGAAATAAGTATTTGATCCCCTATCCGTCAGCAAGATCTCTAGCTCCCAGGTGGATCTTATACAGGTAACGAGCTGACATTGGCAGCCCTCTCAGCTCGTTACCTGTATAAAAGAGACCTGTCCACAGCAATCAATCAATCCAGGTGCCAAACTCTGCACCATGGCCAAGACCAAAGAGCTTTCCAAGGATGTCAGGGACAAGATTGTGGACCTACACAAGGCTGGAATAGGCTACAAGACCATCGCCAAGCAGCTGGGTGAGAAGGTGACAACAGTTGGTGCAATTATTCGCAAATGGAAGAAACATAAATTAACTGCCAATCTACCTCGGTCTGGAGCTCCATGCAAGATCTCACCTGGTGGAGTTTCAAAGATAATGAGAACGGTGGGGAATCAGCCCAGAACCACTCGGGAGGAACTTGTAAATGATCTCAAGGCAGCTGGGACCATAGTCACCACAAAAACAGTTGGTAACACACTACGCCGTGAAGGACTGAAATCCTGCTGTGCCCGCAAGGTCCCCCTGCTCAAGAAAGTCCATCTACAGGCCCGTTTGAAGTTTGCCACTAAACATCTGACTGATTCAGAGGAAGACTAGGTGAAAGTGTTGTGGTCAGATGAGATCAAAAGTGAGCTCTTTGACATCAACTCAACTCGCCGTGTTTGGAGGAGGAGGAATGCTGCCTTTGACTCCAAAAACACCGTCCCCACCATCAAATATGGAGGTGGAAACATTATGCTTTGGGGGTGTTTTTCTGCCAAGGAGACAGGACAATTGCACCGCATCAAAGGGAGGATGGATGGGGCCATGTACCGTCAAGTGCTGGGTGAGAACCTCCTTCTCTCAGTCAGGGCATTGAAAATGGGTCGTGGTTGGGTATTCCAGCATGACAATGATCCAAAACACACGGCCAAGGCAACAAAAGATTGGCTCAAGAAGAAGCATATTAATGTCATGGAGTGGCCTAGTCAGTCTCCAGACCTTAATCCCATAGAAAATCTGTGGAGGGAGCTGAAGGTTCGAGTTGCCAAACATCAGCCACGAAAAATTAATGACTTGGAGAGGATCTGCAAAGAGGAGTGGGCCAAAATCCCCTCTGAGATGTGTGCAAACCTTGTGGCTAACTACAAGAAACGGCTGACCTCTGTGATTGCCAACAAAGGTTTTGCCACCAAGTACTGAAGCATGTTTTTCAAAGGGATCAAATACTTTTTTCTTTCATGGAAATGCAAATTATTTCTAACTCTTTTTGAAACGCATTTTTCTAGATTTTTTTGTCATTGTTGTTTCTCACTGTTCAAATAAACCTTGAACAGAGATTACGGGGCTATACAAGGGGCTAATAATTCAGAAAGGCTAGTAATTCTGACTTCAACTGTATAAGAGCATTTCTCAAGTGTGCACACTTTGTGTGATTGAGAGACAGGAATGTATGCACAATATCATGCGTGTGCCTCACTTCCATATGTGATATCTACAGTATGAATCGCAAATCATCTTCCAGCCGAATGCTTTCAAATCTCCGCCTTACAAACGCCCCCTAATTAATCTCTTCAGCATAAAAAAGAGCACCCGTCAACATCTAAATCCTTTCCTTGAAAATGGCAAGTGGCAAGAATTGCTTAAATTTCCAAATACTTTGACTTTGCCACAAGGAAAAGTGCATGCGTCTGCTCAGAAACTGACGTATAACGCTAAGCACTTTTCCCATGTCCAAAATAGAATTTAATATATGAATTTCAGCACACAAACACACACACACACACACACACACACTCGAAGATAAAATCTGCATCTACACACATTTTATAAATGAAACCCTGACCAGTGCAGGTTCTCGACTGCTGTAACTGGCGAGCCAGACAGTGGCCACTCATGCTTTTAGGGCACAGACTCTAACATTTATCTTATCTTATTACATGGCTGTCTGGAATATTTGATTCTGATTGGCCAGTCCTGACATTCTAAGGTATGTTATTTAAAGATATCAACTGCTGAAACTAACAAACAGGCTCTTTTGGCTATTGATAATCATCTTGACCGTCAGTGTCTGTTAGGCCTCAGTTTTTAAAAATTTGGCACCATCTTGTGACTGAATAATACCTAGGTTAATGTATGCTCCATTCAGACGCTTTTGCTTCTGTCAGCTTTGCCTTTAATTAAAGAATTAATAAACAAAACAATGTTTTGTGTATGTAATTTTGATGTTTAGTGGCAAGTAGTCATGTAATAAGCGGTTGTTTACACAGAATAAAGCCCTTCTGTGTTATAAAACTATGCTAATAAACATGTCAGGCTTTTTTCTCGTATAAAAACCATCTGGGTTTAATTTATCCCTAATTTATTACACGGCTGTCTGGAATGTACTCAATACTAATTGGTCAATAGCGACATTCCAAGGTATGTTATCCCAAGATAACAACCACTAAATAACACAGGCATCAGTGAACTTTGAATCACCGTCAGCAAAAACGTTCACATCCATATATGTACATCCACATTTGTATGTCTCTGCTTCCCTGACACACTACGGTTTTTGAATGTTTGTTGCTCTCTAGTGAATAAATAATATGTAGGTTAGTCTATGCTTTATTTCATTTCTGTCAGCTTTGCGTTTTTGACTGTTTGGCACCATCTTGTGACTAAATAATGCACAGGTTAGTGTATACTCCATCAGCTGTTTTTGTTTCTGTCAGCTTTGCGTTTTTGACTGTTTGGCACTGTCTAGTGGATAAATAATATCTAGGTTAGTCTATGCTTTAGCCAGTTTTGTTTCTGTCAGCTATGCGTTTTTAACTGTTTGGCACCATCTTTTGACTGAATAATGTGCAAGTTAGTGTATACTCCATCAGCTGTTTTTGTTTCTGTCAGCTTTGTTTTTGATTGCTTGGTGCCATCTTGAGACTGAATAATGCACAGGTTAGTGTATACTCCATCAGCTGTTTTCGTTTCTGTCAGCTTTGTGTTTTTGACAGTTTGGCGCCATCTTGTGACTGAATAATGCGCAGATTAGTGTATACTCCAGCTACTATTGTTTCTGTCAGCTTTGCGTTTAATTAAATAATTAATAAATTATAGCTCAGAACTATGTTTGGTGTCTAATTTTTATCTTAGCCATGTAACAAGCAGATAAATTTATCCAGGACGGTTGTTTTCCATTTTAAATCCCTTCCGTCTTATACAACCGTGCTCCGCTGTGTGTCAGGCTGCTGATAATCCTGTCAGGCTTTATTCTGCGAAACAACCTCCTGGATGTACTTTATTCCTATAACCTTATTTTTGACATTTAATTAAAAATATATAAAAAATTAAGCCAGTAAAAAAGGTTATTTGTTCTTTAATGGCTGCTTTTTCTGCTTATAAAGTTTGCAAATTAATGATTGCTTCATTTTAATCTTGAACTCATTAATCAAACGTCTAATACAGTATAAGTAAAAATCATTAGAATATTTAATAAAGATCATGTTCCTGAAGATATCGTGTAAATTTGCTATACTGCAATTTTTTACATTTGTATATAAATCCAAAACCAGACCAAAAGTGCTTAAGTGTTAGTTAATGTATCTGTGCTCTTCAGGGATTTATAAAGATAAACAATGAAATTATAAGTCCAAGGCACTCAAAAAAGGATGTGAAAATCATTAATAAGCCTATATTAACATGGCTATTCTATAAAACAGCACCTACGCATTTTGACAACACTCGCCTTTTGCATTTGCCTAGGCTTTTAAATGATATTTTTGAACCCTCAGAGTCCAGATTTTAAAATAATTGTAGCTCAGCCAAATATTGTACATCCCTATTAAACCTATACATCAATCAAAAGCGATTTTTCCTTAATTAATAATTTATCTTTTAGATGATGTATAAATCTCCATTTTAAAAAAATACCGTTATGATTGGCTTTCTAGTGCAGGGTCACATTTGCAATTTTAAACATCTCAAATCTACATTAGTGCACATAAAATTAAACAAAGGATTATTTCACCCCAAAATAAAGCTCATTTGAAAATCTGTCACCAATCACTCACACTTTTTTGTCTTCATCCATTTATCCTTGGAAGACAAATAAACATATATTTTAAAGAAATCTATTAGATTTCTGTTCAACCATTGAAGGTTTGATCTCCCAAAACTATTTCAAAGCATTCATAAAGAAATCTATATGAATCGAGCTGTTTAATTTTTCAAGACATATTTATTTAGGCTTCTATTATGCATAAAACATTGAGCTCAACAACTTCTGTTTGTTGCACAAAAACTGTTTGGAACAACATCTGGTTTTTCTTTTAAGGTCAGCTGACATTTTTTATCACTCCCATTACAGCTGGCTTTAACAAGTAAAATCTTCTATGTCCACTTCATATTAACTAGTCTTAAAATATTTGTAAAGCTTAGAATTTTCTTTGTGACACTGATCTCCAGGCACTTCAGTTACAGCAGCATGGCTTCTTCGTTTTGTTCTGCTCTTGCAATGTAAAAACACCCCAGACGATGCAGTAATTTATCTTTCAGATAATGTATAAATCTCCATTTAAAGGTTTGGCTTTCTGGTTGGATTTCTGGTCAAGGGTCACATATGCAGTTTTTCAAACCTACATTGGTGCAAATGAAATCAAATGTAAAGGATTATTTCACCTCAAAATAAAGCTCATTTGAAAATCTGTCATCATTCACTCACACTTTTTCACCCTTTCCTTCATCCGTTCATCTTTGAAAGACATATTTACATATATTTTAAAGAAATCGAAGAGATTTCTGTTCAACCAATGAAGGTCTGATCTCCCAGAACTACTTCAAAGCATTCATAAAGAAATCCATATGAATCGAGCGGTTTAATTTTTCTGATGTGGCACAACACATTTAATTTAGGCTTCTAATCAGATTAAAACATTGATCAGCGAACATAAACAGAAGCTCAACATTTTCTGTTTGATGCACGAAAACAGTTTGCAACAACATATGAGGTTTTTCTTTTAAGGTCAACTAACATTTTTTAATCTCTCCCTTTACAGTTGGCATTCACTATTGAAATCTTCTATTTCCGCTCTACAGTATATTTATTAGTAGTAAAATATTTGTCATTCAATTATTTATTTTCTTTCGGCTTAGTCCCTTTTTTCATCATGCAGCAGAATG
This sequence comes from Danio tinwini, assembly GCA_903798205.1. Taxonomy (NCBI): domain Eukaryota; kingdom Metazoa; phylum Chordata; class Actinopteri; order Cypriniformes; family Danionidae; genus Danio; species Danio tinwini. The sequence goes on from CAIGQZ010000379.1 coordinate 25,170,717, forward strand.
AACCACCAACTTATCAAGCATATGTTTTGCACAGCGGATGCCCTTCCAGTTGCAACCCAGTACTGACACTCATTTACACACATACACTTCTAACAATTTCGTTTATTCAATTCACCTATAGCGCCTGTCTTTGGACTGTGGGGCGAAACCGGAGCACTCTGAGAAAACCCACACCAACACAGGGAGAACATGCAAACTCCACACAGAAATGCAAACTGACCCAGACGGGACTCGAACGAGTGACCTTTTTGCTGTAGGGTGACAGTGCTAACCACTAAGCCACTGTGTCGCCCTAAAAGTATTTGCAAAGCTTAAAATTTTCTGTGTGACTCTGATCTCGAGGCATTTCTGTTACAGCGGCATTGCTTCTTCATTTTGTTCTGCTTTTGCAATGTAAAAAATAAAACACCCCATACAATGCAGAGCTGGTCATCCAATTTAATTTAAACAAAAATCCCAAGCAATTTTTCCACTGGAATACACTTGGAATCTCTTTCCAGTTTCATTCTTTACCAATTGCACCTCTCTTGTTTCGTGAGCTACTTTAAAACTTTATTTTTTTCCCCCCTTTGTCTTCTAATCCCTATTAGCATTCTTTACTGGGAATGTTTCTAAAGTAGGCAAATGCAGTAGACCAGACACCAGATTTGTATTTTTTTTTGTCTCAAATGACAGAATGCATTTTACACTACATTTATGTTTTGCATATTCTTTTATCAAAAGCTACTTGCTTTGCATTGCAGACGTACATTTGTATCAGTTCATGCTTTCCCTGGGAATTGAATTTTGACATATTCAGAATATAATGCTTTTGGTTAACAAAAGTCTAATATAATATGCATGTGGCAGCAGTAGTTTAAAAGCATTTTATTGCTAGGTGTAAAGCGGGACCGTTGTGCTTCTGAGTAACAGCAGCAGTTCGTACATTCATCTCTTTAGCAAACAAACTCTAGGTTGTTCCGAATGTCAAAGCCCAAAATCCCCACAGGAAGCATCTGTGCAGTTGGCACACTATTTATCTCCCGAACACTTATTCCTCACACCCTCTTTCTCACATCAGTTAGATCATAGAAGTAATGAGCGCAAGTTTGCATTCGTCTGGTTTCCTCTTAAAAAATAATGGTTGCAAAAAAAGGTTTTTGCAGAAGAAATTTTCAATAAACCGTTCTTAACAGAATCTGTTTATTTCTTAGTATGAAAAACATGTCAGTGATCTAAAGGACCTTTTTAATTTGATGCATCGGAAAGTTTTTATATATGTGAAATATCCTTCATAGAAGCATCAGTGCCAGTAAAGGATCTTTAGAGTGTGTAAATGTGGTTTACTATGGAGCTGGTTACACACAGGGACACTCACACATCTTTACATACGAAAAATGAAATGATTAAAATGTGTAAGATGATTATTGTACACATAAAAATAAAAACAACTACCTCCTCTCTAAAGCTGCACGATTAATCGTAAAAAGATCGCGATCTCGATTCGACCCCCTGGACGATCTTAATCCAGCATTTATACGATTCTGCCAATCATATTTTCAAGTTCAGGAGAGAAGCATAAAGGCGGCTGCACAAGTCTTCACGTTGTTTTACATGCATTGCTCAGCAACGTGTACACCTCCAAATGGTGTTGAAAGAGTCACATACTGTATTTATAAGGTATAATTCACCCAAAAAATGTCATTTCTGTCTGCATGTAATGATGTATTTGCAGCCACGAAAACACACGCGACGTAAGCTGACCGTGAGCTGTTACCACAGAGAGGGCGGATGCGTGCCTGTGAATGATGCCTAGCTTAGTGAACAGAACTTGCATAGGCTGTGAATAACAGGTTATAAAGTTGTAAATAACATTCAGTTTGTGGCACAGAGCGATCGTTTGGGAGCTGCACGGGAAGTGTGAACCGCACACACAGTGAAAATTAAACCGAAAGCGTGCACTTCATTCAAATGATCATATCGCATTTTAGAGTTATGATTACGACAAGCATATGATATGTTTTTCTTTCATAGCAAACACAGAGTGTTGTGCATAAGAATAAATGTTTAACAGTGTCAGTATAACTACTCTAGCCTGTATAATGTTGAATATAGTGCAAGAGGGAATTTGATAATGACTAAAGTCTGATTTTAGCAGTAGAAAAAAAACGGTCTAACAATGTTGTCAATGACAGATTGAAAGCACATGTCTCAAACATAATAATTCAACATCAGAATTTTTAATAGTTGTATTCTGAAATAACAATAATAATAGGCTACTCATATTAACCTTTATTTTACATCTACAGAATCGTGAGAAAATCGTGATCTTTGTTTTAAGCAAAAAAAATTGCGATTCTCATTTTAGCCAGAATCGTGCAGCTCTACTCCTCTCATGTCTTCTTCACCGCTTTTGGTGGAATATGGCTTGCTCTGCAGATGGTCGTTTCCTTGCTAATGAAGAGTTCAGATTTTCTTCTAACAAAGTTCCTCATGTAAATAGTAAATGCAACATAGAATGAAAGCAACTAACTCTTAACACTAGCACTACCGAGGCAGTCATTTTGACCATTTTTATTTTTTGAATTTAATCAAATTTGTTGTAAGAAAACAGACACACATATCTATAATTCCCTCACTTTTACTAAATATGTGTATTTTCCTTCTAGCATTGTTATTTTATTAAAATTACAGAACAGAAAAGAGTTAAGAGATTCTTTCTACCTAGAACTACCATATCAAAAAGACTGCATGCATTTCAGTTGTTCACAACATTTCTCTGTGCCTTTAAAGGTCCCATGAAATTAAAATAAAGTTTTTTAGATGTTAGTATCAGCATTGTTAGTTTTTAAGATATTTATAAGCTAGTGTGCTCCAAAACAATGACAAAATTCATGTTTAGAAGATAAAAACTAAATAAAGAATACAATCAATCTGATATAAACAAGTAAAGCTTGTAGTTTGTCAATTCACCTAAACGGATCAATGGTTTTATTTACGTCAACCCATACTTCAGTTTCTCATCACATCATAACCAATCAAATGCTCTCTAGTATCTGACATGCCCTGCCCCCTTCAAGACGCTTCTCATTTGCTTTTCATTTGATGGACTTGATCTCATCCACTCTCACTGGCAAAGTGTTGATAAAATAAAATTATATTGGCTGTTTTTTAAAAAAGGGGAGGAGCTACGCTACACTATGTCCCACCCTCTTTTCGTGTTTCTGTTGAGATTACGTCAAACATTGAATAAAAATGCATATTTCCAAGCACTTCACGGGATCTTTAAATATGCATGCCTCTGTTGCCTAGCGACTTCCTGCTATCTAAAACATAACTTTACTTCAGATGTCTTTCAAAAAAGCATTAAGTTGTGCAAAAAAGCCTTCTCCCTGCTTGAGAAAGTGAAACTGAAAGTGAGACGCAGACATTCGAAGGTGATCTAATGTAACCCGCCAGTCCTACACCACGCAATTCATTCCAAGCTTGTATCAAGTGAAGTTTCACAAACTAATTTCGAGAGGAGCATGTGATATGATTGAGCACGTCTGGCTTCTCATTTGTAATCAGTAATAATCCAATCAGAGCGATCCAAGCTTACTATATATGGATCATTTTCTCCCTACTGCTCTATCTTCGTTTTGGAAGAATCCCCCCTTCCACCCTATCTCCTCCTTCTCCTCCATTTTCTAGGGGGAGCTCTCGAGACCTACCTGATCTCGGATCCCCTGATATGCTTATTGACCGGGCGGGAGCCTTGAGCTCAAGTATCTCCGAGCTCAGGGTTCTCTCCCGGGACAACATGCCAAACCTGCTTAAAATGCTAAGCATATCTAAGTGGGAACTCTTGAAACTGGCATCTCTTCGCATGGGAGTTAGTTGCTCTAACAATGAGACTAAAGACCAGAACCTTTTCGGGTTCAGAGGAGTAAGGTTTACTGGCACAGTACTTCAGCTGGTCCCTGTTAAACTCACCCCCCTAAACCTTACTCCCATCTAGGTCTCGACACCAATGTAACACGCCGGTCCTACACCACCCAACCTGCTCTGAGCTGGGATCGAACCAGCTACTTTCCACATGGGAGTTGGTTGCTCTAACAAGTAAACCATAGCCTCTAATGTTTGTTGCGCACTTTTTCAGGTTCAGAGGAGTGAGGTTTACCTGCACAGCACTTCACTAGCTTGCCTCTGTTACACTAACATAGCCTAACTATACATTTATAGACTTTTACCAAAAAGTTCATATTTTGTCAGTTATGATTTATCAAATATGATGGCAGACATTTAAATCCTAATTTAAATTTCTCAATAGAAGCCTTGAATGTAAATTTGTCGTGACAATATGACGTCTTACATAAGAATGGTTCCCAGCAAACAATTTTGTATTTAATAGACATCTAAACGTAGACAGTTTGGCTAAAACAAGGCTAAACTTGGGCTGTCAGTGAAAATAGACATCTAAGAATAGCCCAAAACTAGACTAGTCATCAAATAGACAGATTAGACAGACTTTATATATGTAGTCATTCATTTTTTTTTAATTTGATGACTAGTCTAGTTTTGGCTTATTCCTAGACGTCTATTAGATTTCAAATTTAGCCCAAATTTAGCCTTGTTTTAGCCAAGACGACTATGTTTAGACGTTTATCAGACATCTATTAGACATCTTTTAAAAACAAAAAATTATTGCTGGTGTTAGAATGACCGCTATTGTAATACTACTAGTTATAGAATTTTGGTAGTTACGGTGTTAAATGGAAAAGGAGATGAGATTCTGATAGATTTAATGTACGTTACATCCAAAACACACCCATAATTCATTAAGAGAATAAGGACAACTCTTTCAGACCATGTGCTGGGTGCATCAACCATTTTTAACCTCCTTAAAGTTGCCATAAAATTGAAATATTTCCCTTTTTTTGTCTATAGTGAAGTATATCCACTTAAAACGGTCGGGAAAAAAAATCTAGGACAGTGCATGATTTTGTCTTTTGGGAATGGATTAGATTGTTGGAAAATGGATGTTGCTAAAAAAAAATGAAGGAAGATTTAATAGGATGAAGGCAGTATGGAAACGAGACATTTAGGGCTCTATTTTAACAATCTAGGCGCAAAGTCTAAAGCGTATGGCGTAAAAGCATTAAGGGCATGTTCAAATCCACTTTTGCTATTTTAAAAACAGAAAAAATACAGTTTGCGCCCCGGCGCATGGTCTAACAGGTTTGTGCTTATTCTCTTAATGATTTATGAGTTGAGCATGACGTGCATTAAACCAATCAGAGTCTCATCTCCCATTCCCTTTAAGGGTGTACTCACACTATGCTATTCGAACCGTGCCCAGGCCCATTTCCCGGATCGTTTGAGAAGTGTGAGTGCTCTGAATCGGGTTCACTTGGCCAGCCCTGGCCCGGTTAGAAGAGGTGGACCAGAGCACGGTTCACTTGGGCTCAGGCACGGTAAACTTGTGTGTGAGTGCAAAACGTGCCTGAACCCGAAACCGAAAGCTAGACATGACTTTTAAGGGACTGTTTTATATGGATTAATTAATCATTCATACTGTTCAATGAACGAAAAATTGTTGTGGTTTATTAAAGACGCAAACCCCTCACTGCACGTCAGCTGCACCTTCAGCAAACCTCCTAAATTCTTGCAGCAGGAGGTCTTTATGATTGTTTATAAGCGTCAAAAGAAATCTCCACTGTACTGAGCGAGAGCGTTTACTGAACAGCGCATCATCGATGACGTAAGCATGCCCAAGCCCGAATGTAATGTGAGTGCGGGCCGTCGGGGAAGACGGGAGGGGGGACAAGCGTGCTTTGGCCCGGTTCAAGGCAACTGTACATAGTGTGAGTACACCCTAAGAGTCAGTTGTGTCGAGCCATGGCGCATTTGCTATTTACATGGGGGACTTTGTAAGTGAAAAACTGAATGCTTTACTAGCGAGAGGAGCCTCTTCCATTCAGCCTTTTTACTTATATTTTACTTTAACTTTTTACTTATATTTTACTTTTACTTTTTACTTTACTCCTTTACTTTAGTGGATAAAGAAACGCTGGAAACTCACTCCACTGAAGACATCCATCAGCCTACATATTTAATTTCGTTTGTTAAGCACAAAGATTTGATTCAAAACTATTTCTAAATTTATTTCTAATTTCCACCAAACAAATAAATGAACAATAATAATGGAGTGTGGTCAAAAAACCACATTGGAGATTAGAGTGATTTCCAAACACATTTTCTATTGCCCCATATGGTGATGCATATTCTCCAAAACCCAACAGTTGGACAAATCTAAACTGTATAATAGGGCCCTTAATCTCAATCTAAATGTAAAAGCCATTTAATAATGAATTTAGTCATCAAGTACATAGATACACCATTTATAACACCCATTACTCAATAAATATTAAAATAAGAACAGTCAATTTTGATTTCTTTCTGACTTTAGAATAGTAAAAGTGCATTCAGAAATTCCCTAACGCAGTGGGATTTAGATCATGCTCTCAGATCGTTAAAATAGAGCCCCAAGTGTAAACAGGCCATATTTGTTTCTTTAATTGAGCATCTTGCTTCTAAACAAGAGATTAGAGCCAATTCCTCTGTCAGAAAGACTTTTGACATTCCAGTTAAAAACAATTAGAAGTCCAGCTGCTTTCTTCCTTTTGCCTTTCAATCTTGTCACGAGGAAGGACGAGGGAGAGGGAAGTCGAAACCGAGTTGTAATAAGTGAGAGGAACAGAGATGGATCAGAAATCAGATACGCTGAGAGATATTGACAGGGCGAGAGAAATAGAGCAGACACTGGCAGATCCACATGAGGAGGACAAAATGGAGAAGAAGAGGGAGAAAGAGATCAGAGGAAATGGGCGTCTGTGGAAGTTGACAGTGATTTGGAGAAAGCATAAATGATTTAAGCATGTTTGATTCAGGCGTGTTAGTCATTAGAGCTAAACGATTCTGAATAAAATGAGAATCTGAAGTTGTGATAGTTTAAAAAGAGATCCTGCAAGTGACAAACAAACTAAATAACGGTAAACAATTTAGAGCTGCCTTCAATTTTTAAGTTGAATCAAATTAGCTTTACAAGTCATTTCAACCTACATCAATTAAACTGACTTAAAACATCAAGTTAAAATTTGTATAACTTAAAGTTGCAGTATGTAAGTTTGACACCCAGTAGTTGAACTAGGTATTGCACTCCTGGATCAAAATAAACGCAAGCGCGGGTTGCCAGATTGAGTACAGGAGTGAGTGATTTAAACTGTGTTCTAAATAAAAGCAACAACACACGATAGAGGGAATATTTTCTATATTAAAAGGAGTTTTGGTTCCAACCAACACCTCAAATTGATATATTAGAAACGGCTTCTATTTCTCACAGCTGAACATCTGAAACCTATGACAGTGATCACCTCAGGTAAACCTCGTGTGTTTTATTTAGTGCTAAATGCTAATAATGTGAGTTTGAATAGATTATAAACCTTACCGTTTCGTGAGTGAGCGCAAATTCTGTGCTTCTGAATGGCTGTCGTGTTTTGTCTGGTGCAAACAGCCAAATTGCTCATCACTGCGTATCTCATCACAAAGCGTGTTGTTAGGACACGTGGTCACAATGTAACCTGCTCACCTAATGTTTATGTTCGTAATATTCATATAATTTGCTAATTAATAACCTCATGTGGAACTGAATCGGTCTCATTTTGACGTCTGATACTGTCCATTTCGGTCACGGACGCATACTTTCAGAGTCTTTCTGAATGAAATACGCTGTTTTCCAACAAGGTAACCCGGGGTGCTCAATTATAATTGGCTAAACTGGCATTGTGCAGGTGAAATTTACCTAAACAAAGACAGCGTTCTGGCACGGAAAAAACATTTTCAAAGCAGAATATCTGACCTCAGCATTGTTTTTCAGATAAACAAGTATGTTCACTTGGGATGTTTCTTAAATATCTGCACATATATTGGTATTTTTATACACATATGGTAGTTTTATGCTTTAGAAAAGTCAAAAACTTACATACAGCACTTTTAAATAATACAGTTGGAATCTGATTAATTGAATTTTAATAAGTTGTGATTGGGGCGGCACGGTGGCTCAGTGTTTAACACTGTCGCCTCACAGCAAGTGAGGCTGGGCCAGTTGGCTTTTCTGTGTGGAGTTTGCATGTTCTCCTCGTGGTGGCGTGGGTTTCCTCAGGGTGCTCTGGTTTCCCCCACAGTCCAAAGACATGCAGTACAGATGAATTGAATAAGCTAACTGGCCGTAGTTTATGAGTGTAAATGAGTGTGTATGGAGGTTTCCCAGTCCTGGGTTGCAGCTGGAAGTGCATCCGCTGTGCAAAACATATGCTGAATAAGTTGGAGGTTCATTCCGGTGATGACCCCTAATGAATAAAGGGACTAAGCTGAAGGAAAGTGAATGAATGAATGTAGACAATATTTTTCACTTGTCTAAAAAATGCTTTTTGATTTAAGAATTTTTAGATATTTGGACTATAAACAAGACAAAAAAATCTAACTTGATTATTAAAACTGAAAAATCACATGGGTGTTTCTCAGAGATGTATACTGTAGTAACGAAGTAGAACTACTTCACTACTGTATTTAAGTACTAAAAGGTTGTATCTGTACTCTACTGGAGTATTGTTTATTTCTCCTACTTCTACTTTTATTTCAGTATATATTTTCGATGAGCTTAATACTTTTACTCCAGTAGATTTTTCATGTGTTGCATAGTTACTCGTTACAATTATAAAAATGTTAAGAATCAATAATTCATTGATCAGACGATCAAAGAAGACAGTGCTGTCTGCCTGCATTGAGAGCACTTTAGTTTGTTTTAGACGTGGAAAACCCAGAAATTCCACCTTCAACTCCTTCACTTTCAACTGTTCGTGGCGATGAGGAAAAAGACCACCCGTGACCCTATTTAGAACCAATGTTTGCATTTGTCAGAGTGAAAGACAGTTCATATAGAATGAAGTGCATACTCTGCCGTCAGATTTGAAGAAACATGTCAAGTTAAAGATAATATAATACACAAAACAGCAGTTTGAGCTATCC
>CAIGQZ010000379.1:25184764-25209955 GCA_903798205.1 Danio tinwini
TCTGCTTAATCCTGTGCCCCAAAAAATATATTTAAAATAAACAAAACCATATGTCTTTTGACTGCTTTTTTAAAAATAACTACATAACGCCATACTTGTACTCCTTAGTGCAGCTCTAGTCGTCGTTTATCTTGTTCATAAAATACAGCACTTTCCTAATATCTATGCTAATATATCAGAAGAATGACTACTAGTGGACTGGCAACCTTGGGCAATAAATTAAGTGTGAATTGAACCTTAGTCATTTGGATGACAAACGATATGGGGAATTAATCTAAAATTATAATCTTCTACATGGATTCTTTTTCCCTGGTGCATTTAATCAATATACACTAAATGTATGTATCCATTGCAAAACCTACCTGAGTTCTGTAAAGCATTGGGCATACAAGTATGTGTGTGTGTTTGAGTTTGTGTGTGTGTGGGTACGATATTCTGTTGAACTTCATCTGAACTCCATCTGCTAAATAAATGCTAATACAACCTGATCTAAAAAGAACACAATCTTGCACCCAGCAAAGCAGCATACAATTCACGCACGCAAGAAACCATCTGCTAAAGCGAGCGTACGTTCACACACAAGCACTGTAAAGGAGATCTCATGTCACAGACACCGCACTTAAGCTAATGGATCTGAACTTAGCGTGAACCTCACAGTCCAAATACTACTGCACCTGAGCCTGTCGTACAATCACGCAAACGCTCCAGACACGCAATATGTCCACTACAGTTCACATGCTGTTTGTCAGATTTCTTTGCTTGCATTACATTCTATTGCATACAGAGTTTTTACTACTCTTAGAACTTTTGAAGGGGGAAAAAAGTGTACAAAAATATTAGGCTTATTTTGTAGTGTCAGAGAAATGCATCATGGTGTCATGATTTTATGGAAAAACTAATTTTTGAGCCTCATGCATTTTTATTGGACTTTTGGAATCAAGTCGAGTTCACAGCCGTAATTAACAAGAATTAATTTCTTCTCCAAAAGGCAGAGACAAATTTGTTATTTCAGTGACCTAACCCGACAAGAAGTGTTAGAGTGTCATATATTTTCTATGAAATCGCTGCTCTGAATAGGTGAAGTGTAAAAAAACGCATCTACATTCGTGCACTCTCATTTGCTTAAAATCCTGCTTGTTTTAAAAACGTCTCAGGTTAGCTGTGCTGTATTATAGAGTGCATTTGGACAGACAGTGGAAGGTTTTACAAAATAAAACCATGCTAATTAAATGTAATGCCATTAAAAATAAATAAATAAATAATTCCGCTATGGCAACCCCAGATAAATAAAGGGAATAAGCCGAATAGTAAATGAATGAACGAATGAATGATTAAGTAAATTTTTTCACCAAACAATAGATCATCAGAGATGAGCTGCGCCCCAAATGGCACACTCTGCACTATGCCCTAATGCACTATGTACTTATGCACTTACACACTCAACAGCATAGTGTATATATATGTAGTGTGATCCCAAATGGAACACTAATGGTTAATCCAAAAATAAACAAAAAGTGCTCAGGGGTAGCTTAAATATTTGGTCGGTGCTCTTTGGGTAAAGGATTCAGCAAAACAACATCAGAAATCAGTCCAAGGCACTCGAAAAATGTGGAAAATTTAAAAAGCCTTTATTCACATGGCTATATCTTAAAAAAACCTACACGTTTTGGCAAAAAAAATGCCTTCATCAGGGCAACAGGTGCGTCTAGAGTCTCTTTTAAGTACTACGGTCACATGACTCATTCAAATATCTCAACAACACTCAGATAATATAACAAACAAGGTCAACTATCATCATCATAAATTCAGCATTGATAGAGGGGGGACATATATACGCGTATATATAAACACAGGTGGAACACTAATGGTTATTTTACTAAGCGGAAGTTCAAACTATTTCCCTGATGACGTTTGACGGTTGCCAAATTAGTGAAATAAATGACCAAACTACCACATAATACCTGCCATGAGTATAACCGCATTCACCATCAGGAGGCGCTATAATCACTCTCGTATGAGAATTTTGCTTTTACAATCTAAAATAAATAAAGTTTTACAACATGTGCACCCGATAGCTCCGGCCCTTCCGCTACATGAGCAAAACTGCAGTCGTTGAGTGCCTGAAGTGTCCATCATAACACACTTCATTTTACCCTTTGAATGAGTGCATCATCCGGGTAATTGAAGTGCACTTATTATTTTTAGAGTTTTCAGTGTGAACGCACTACTTACACTTTTTATACTACAAAATGGCGTAGAATAGTGCATAAGTATGCGATTTGGGACGCACCTATAGTTTTGGATGCAACAACAAAGTGGTTGCCAAGCAACACAGACACAGCACCATCCCAAAGTCCCTTTAAGGCAAGTCATTTCACTCGGCGGCTATCTTTTGAAACGCATCTCGGACAGTATGCTCCGGCATTCTGTTTAAATGGGGAAACATCAAATTCTCCAAAACTATTCGGCAAGCTTACAATTACATTACATGTTACGAATAACCAATACAATTAAACAGCAACTGTCTATTTAGTTTTATTTCTAAACGTTCGTAGCACACAAAATATAGTTGTTGTTTCATTTTATTGGTAATTCCAAATATGTAATGTAATCACAATCTTGGCTAACAGTTTTGGAGAATTTGATGTCTCCCCATTCAGACAGAATGCGCACTCAAGATCACGACACCAATCTTATTTACGCCTGTTCTACACATCTCCTGGATAATTTACAACTTGGTCTTGATGGCGAATCTGCTCCAGAAATGACATCGACTCTTTGTTTACAGTTTGTGGGCGTTTGAGAAGTTGCTGTCATGTGATGTGCGTTCAACAGGACGTACTGTACCTCGCGTCCCTTTCATACAGATTCCAAAACCAAATAACTTTTGTTTTCAAGTGTAGTAGAGATTTTAAGCTTTATGTGGATATATTTCTGCCTGTGAAGTAAGTATTTGCTGAGATAATGTATTTGTTGACCGTGTCTGGTCCGAGCTTCTCCCCCGGAGAATTGTCAGTCTATATCGATGATTGGCTCCTGTACTAGGAGGCGGGGCTTCATTCGCCATATTAATCGTTACACTTTTCCCTATTCGAAACTATAGGAGTGACATGTCTTGTGTATTCTATAGTCTTTGATCATACACACTGGCACAGCTATACTGATGTAATGAGGTCACAGGTGTACTGTACGGTTGTAGAGTAATTAAAACAGCTTAGAGCGTGGCTCAACCAATTAGAATCAAGGACCAGAACTACCTCTTTTAATAAAAATCCAGTTTTTAACATTTAGAATATGTTAACTATTTTACGCTTCAATGATGGGTTCACACCAAATGCGAATTTAAAGTACACATGAAATCAAAACTAGCCATATGATTTTTTTTTTTAGCTCACATTGATCGTTTTGTGGTGAACAAATCATTTGTGCAGTTTGCCCATTTAATCTTTAATTAAAATAAAAAAATGCAGTTTCTGTTTGTTTTCAGTTAATTTATCAGATGTCTGTGGTATTGGGTGTGGCTAACATATTTAACCACGCCCCCTTTTACAGAGCTCTGACAACAAACAGAAATGGTGAGAAGCAGATGTTTGTTGAATTGTAAAAACTCTCCTAAAACCCTTGTCCAGATCTTTCTGTTGCCTACTTTACTACATCCAATCAGCTCGCAGTTTTAAAAAAAACAAGCCACGCCCACTGTTTTCTCATTTAATATTCCGTTTTGATTTAGATGTAGAATCATAGACTGTAAAATATATGCATTTAGTATCCATGACATCACCTATAGGTTTCTGAAGAGCACAAATGAAGCTACAAGTAGGCATGGCCAACCGTAGCCATTTTCTTCACGCGTCATTGCACCGACCAGGGGTAACCAAAAAGGGGCAAAGAGGCAGAGCGTCAGTGGAGCTACAGATGCCTGCTAGCATTTTGCTTAGACAGGCTTTTCTTTTGGAGAAACACTTAATACTTCATTACCTGTGACTCGTTTGTGTTCTGACCACATGTGCTTGGTTGTATAATAGATCAAAAAAGTGTATTTTAAAAACACTGATGTAATACATTGAGCCACTAAGCATTGTTTTTATGAGGTTTTTCTTCAGGAGGAAAAGGCTAGCTACTTCCAAATACTTCAAATATAGTCTGTGTTAGTAAATGCAAAGGCTATTTATGAAATCCAGGCATAACACTGTATGACAACATTTCAGATGACTGTTCTAGAGCCTACAGCTAATCAATCTGTCAGATTCTGGAGTGTGTTCAAGTTCTAAAGAAAATTATAAATGCTAAATTATCATTAATAAAGCAAATACATTTATAGATATGGTATATACATATTTAAGATTTTCACTCACCTGGGAAATGGAGGCCACTTGAATGGTTTGTGAGCACAATTAAGTCCACAGCATGCCATATCATCTGATTATTGTAGGAAATAATTCCAAAAGGCAACTGACTGTGTAAAGCCACATAAAACAAAACAAAAATACGATGTATATGCTGATTTCTGTGGCTAATCAGCTGAGGTGACGTGACAGCGACCAGCAAGACCTAGATGTCAATCAAGTGGCCACGCCCTTAATTATGCAGACTTAATATGACCTAATATAAATGAAATGGATGAGTTATAAAAAAATATTCACCCCCTCCCAGTTGTCATGAAGGGTAATATTAGCTATATACACCAAAGCCATCTTTTTTACCAGGCTGTAAACATGTTTTTATCTCCTGTAAAATTGGCCAATTTACCATTGCAGTCAATGAACATCTGGAGTTCCTGGAGCCAGCCCCCAAAGGTGAGTCGATGAATTGCAGTTTCAGTTACTTCCATATTAGCTTCACAAGGGAGAGCTGGATGTTGCCGCTTGTGTAGAATGCACTACAAGTTTGTTGTAAATGCACAGAAATTCCACGCAATTTCCAAAAATTCAACTCAAGCAGAAAATTCAAGCAAGGTGGAAAACATCCTACGAGTAATCTAGAGCAGGGGTGCTCAACCCTATTCCTGGCGATCGACCTACCTGCAGTTTTCAGTTGTAGCCCTTATCAAACACACCTGCCTGTAATTATCAAGTGCTCATCACATTTTAAATAATTGGTTCAGGTGTGTTTGATTAGGGTTGGAGCTGAAATCAGCTGGAAGGTCGATCTCCAGGAACAGGGTTGAGCACCCCTGATCTAGAGAAAGTGACAATGCTTTGCATTTGGTGTGAACCCAGCATAACAGTATATCAGAGGCTTTGTACTTGAACTCATCCTTCTGTGTGTTTGTATTTGTGTGTTCTGTAGGCAATGCGTTTGTAGTGAGTCTGGCATTCGCCGATCTGCTGGTGGTTTGCTATCCATACCCCCTGGTCCTCCACGCCATGCTGCATGCGGGCTGGCTCCCAGGAGAGATGGAGTGCAAGGTCAGCGGTTTCCTGATGGGAGCGAGCGTCATCGGCTCCATCTTCAACATCACCGCCATCGCCATCAACCGCTACTGCTTCATCTGTCAAGCCAACACCTACGAGAAGATCTACGGCCGAGCTGGGACGCTAGTACTCCTGACGCTAGTATGGGTCCTCACCGCTATCGCTATTCTTCCAAACCTGTCGCTGGGGTCGCTGACGTATGACCCGCGCGTTTATTCCTGCACCTTCAGTCAGACGACAAGCGCAGGATACACCATCGCCGTGGTGACTGTGCACTTTCTGCTTCCTATCGCCGTGGTTACGTTCTGCTATCTGAGGATTTGGGTGCTGGTTCTTCGTGTGAGGAGGCGGGTCACAACTGACGTCAGGCCACGCCTCCGTCCCAGTGAGTTGCGCCATTTCTTGACCATGTTTGTCGTTTTTGTGCTGTTCGCTGTTTGTTGGGCACCGCTCAATCTGATTGGCTTGGCTGTAGCGGTGGACCCGCCCCGCGTCGGGCCCTTGGTTCCTGATTGGCTGTTCGTGATGAGTTATTTCATGGCATACTTTAACTCTTGCCTGAACGCTGTAGTGTACGGACTTCTCAATCAGAACTTCCGCAGAGAATATCGCAGGATTCTTCTGTCACTTTGTAAGCCACGCCTCTTCCTGCAGGAGACATCAAAAGGCGGGACTGAGCGCAGCAACAAGCAGTCACCTGGCAACAATAACAACGACGATCAGCCCAAAGCAAACACAATATAATCAACCCACCATGCAGTTAAAGAATCGATTCACTTCCAGAATAAACATTCTTTAATAATTTAGGTATCTGTTTATTCAGTTATAAAGAAATTATGTCATGTTTTAGTTTTCTGAGGAATATATTAGAGGGTTTTTCTCCATGTAGTGGACGTATTTGGTGCTCAATGGTTTGAACTTTTGTAGTTTCAATGCAGCTCTAGCAAATAAGCTTTTGTGGTTAAAAATGATGTGCAGTTTTATCTTTGCCAATCATTTTAATAATAATAATGATGATGATGATGATGATGATGATGATGATGATGATAATAATAATAATAATAATAATAATAATAATAATAATAATAATTCCTTATATTTATATAGGGCTTTTCTGGACACTCAAAGCGATTTACATATTTTTGGCAGGGAATCTCCTTTTCCACGGCCAGTGTGCAGCTTTCACCTGGATAATGCAACAGCAGCCATATTGCACCAGACTGCACACCAGCTGATTGGTGGAGTGGAGACAGAGTGATGAAGTCAGTTATGATATGGGATGGTTAGGAGGCTGTGATGGAAAGAGGCCAGTGGTCAAATTTGGGGTTTTTAACGACCACAGAGAGTCGGGACTCCAGTTTAATGTCTCATCCAAAAGACAACCTCTCATTTTGCTAGGTATGACACTTAATCCAGGACTGGGATTGTGTAGAGCCTTTTGAAGCTTCATTGAAATTGCCATTTGGTACCACTATATGGAGAAAAATCCTTGAATGTTTTCTTCTAAAAACCTTAATTATTTTAGTTTGAACGTTATTAACTTTGGCAATAAAAATAAGGGCAAAAGTAGTTTGTTACCTATAGCTTGACACTTGACAGGTCCTCCCCAGCAAGCACAGAACATCAACATGACCTCACATTGACGTTGTATCTCAATATCATGAGACATTTCATTTTGGGTGGAAATGAAAATCGGGTTGATGTCAAAATTCGATGTCAGTGTCTAACGTCGGACAGTCGTTGGATTTCGGTCACTTTCCATCGCAACCTATAAACAACCAAATATCAACATCTAATGATGTCAACTTGTGGACGTTACCACTTTGACAGCTATTAGACGTTGAATTTTGGTTGTCAAACCTGACGGATAAATGTCAGTATTTGACATCAATATGACGTTGGTTGAAGATGTTGGCTAAACGTTGGATTTTGGTAACTTTCCAACACAACCTAAAATCAACCAAATATCAACGTCATTTGATGTCATGATTGGACATCAAAATAACATTGTCCTTGGATGCTGGCTAGATATTGAATTTTGGTCACCCAACCTCATGACCTAAATCTAACCTAATATTAACGTCTTATGATGTTGTGTGCCTGCTGGGTCTGCACTAGTAATGTAACTGAAAACTATGAATGCGCTCATCTAATAAATGAACAGAGCATTATTGTTGAGACTAAAATTTTGAAAAAAAAGATAAAAACTAGCCAACCCTTTGTTAAAATCCATGGCATTCTGCTGTTCATACATTAAATAAGCAGATCAGAGCATGCACATTCAGTCAAATTACTGGCACAACAGACCACTCATGTTTATGTTAAGTCATTTTTGTTGACATTGCGAACACTGTGACCCTAAGAAAAAAAAAGAATTGAACATCTTGAATGACAAGGGGGTTAATATTTAGGAAACTGTTATTCTGGAAGTGAACAAATCCTTTAACTCTTGACAGAAATCATAGAGAGAATGCTGCAAAATGCATCCACAAATGTTTTATGTCTCACTTTAGATACCACACTCTGCGAAAAAAGAAAAAAAGAATTACCTCATTGGTTGGAAATTATTATAATCCTCAGTATTAGAGAAGTTAATTACATCTCACACGTGTTACAATCACATTCAATTAATGCATGCTAATGATTGAGAACAGTGCAATAAGTCATTACCAGACAAAAGGTGCAAGCTGGGGAAAGAGAAGGACCACAGAACTTAGTTATATAGTTGGAGGCTGTATTTATTTTCTCTCACAGCCATCCATAAATACTCATCTCTCACAAGAAGGCAGCACCCCTAGGACTCATGCTGTTTCACAAGTGCTTCCCTAATGATAAAACAACATTACAGAAACGCTCCCTAAATGCTCACACATTTGTGACCGCTCAGCACCTTGACATACGTTTTCCCTGCGCTCCAATAGAGTTAGCACTTTTGGCACTGTAAGTACACTAGAGCCTCCCCCTCGTGCTATGCAACCAATTAATCTGAAACTCAACGGAGAAAGTGTAAAACTAGGGCTCCCTTAGGTTTGCAGCAAAAAAAAAGGAAAAAAGTTATCCAAACGTTCCCCCCAAAACACTGGAGCAACGCTCCTGTAAAACTCCCCTATTGCTATGCAAACTCAACACGAGCAACTCCCACAGCTGCATCCACATGAACACTGCAGAAACCTTCCCGTAACGTTCCCACAACATTCCTTTACTAAATATGACAAATGCTGCAAGAAGTTTATTCTCTGTAGGTTTAAAAAAAAATGATACGCTCGTTATGTTTGTGCATCATGTTTGCACATACAGCATACATAAATAACTGTACACACAGATGAGCAAAGTAATGCTTCAGTTTACCATTGAATCAATCAAGTGAGTTCAAATGATCCTGAGAAATTAATAAAACATTGAGCATAGGGATCCTTATTTATCTAAAAAAAATCTGACATTTACTTTTACTTTCTTAAAGGGGACTTATTATGCCAAAATCACTTTTATAAGCAGTTAACAACACTTGTGCGGCAACATTGTGTGATTTTAACCAGCCTTTAATGGTAAAAAATAATTCATTAAATTATTTATAATCACACTTATTTATAAACAGTCTGTAGAAACACTTTGATTGACATTCTCTCATTGTACAGGTCAACAGAGTGGGAAAGCCCCGCTCATTAGTGACCATCTTCCTCAGCATAAACAGCCCTGAGTGAGAAGCAGTCACCCGTCATAAAAAATTTGAATCTGCTACTGTGTTAACACATAAGCATTTATAGCTCCACCCCTTTTGAAAAGAGGGCGAGGAGCATAATCTCATTTGAATTTAAATCGGCCGTCACCAAAACGGCACAATTTCGATCAAAGCCTAAATGGGTCCATTTCAAAGAGTTATACAACATTATTCGAGTGATATTTAGAGCTGAAACTTCACATACACACGCTAGGGACATCAGAGACTTATTTCACATTTTGTAAAAATATAGCATAATACATCCCCTTTAAGAGTCCCATTATAATACTAAAACAAAATCCTCAATAATGTACTTAATTTTAAATACCAGCATGCCACTTTTGTCAAACTTTAAAGTGCCAGTTTTTTGTCTTAATAAAACACAGTAATGCTGAAGAATCTAATGCTTCATCAAATATCAGATATAGAAGTAGTTTTCTTGTATCATCAATACATACTGATATAATGATTTTTAGATAAGGTAAACTATGTTTATAATCAGATTTATGTGAGGGAAAATTTCACATCAATTATGTTTTTATGCAGTGAATGGTGAGGGGTTTTAATCTATTCCAGTACACAAAGATACACCTGATAATTTGAAAGATTCACTCACCTTTCACTTAATAAATAGCCTATCGTTGATTTTAGTACTTCTAATTTTGCTCGTACAGTAGTAGTTTTTTATGTTGGTGATGGTGGTGTTGCCGCAGTATGGGTTACCTAAAAAAAATGTGATGTAGGATTTATTTAGATTTTTTCATAAATCGATAGTAAACTACAAATAATCTAACATTATTTTTTTTACTGAAATAATATTTTGTATTATTACTTTTAAAATGTATTATTTGTATTATTATTACTCCAAAAATAGACTTTTTTATTCAAAAAAATGTATTATTTATATTACTGATTAGCCACTGTTCACACAAAATAAGGTTATGAATTCTATTGCATTGCAATTCTATTGCAATTTCAGTCGGCAGGAGTTTAATCTTGTAATTTAGCTAATTTTTGTCTAACTTCTTAGCTTTTGTTTTTAGGGTGTTTTCACACTAGCACTTTTGGTCTGCACCTAGTTTCGTTTGACGTCAAAGTATGGTATGTTTAGCTAGTGTAAACATGTTTTCTGAACTTGGGTGCGCACCCGTGAACCGTACCAGAGTCCGCCTGAAAGATGTGGTCTGGGGTAGGGTTTGTGCAAACTCTGGTACGGTTCACTTCTGATATGAATGCAATCGTACCAAATAACAGAAGTGTACCGCCAACAGTACAACAGACTTTAGTTTTTATAGCGTGCATTCGTGTGTGTACGCCTGGGTATCACCTACCCTGATGACAAGTGGGATTGACCCAGTGCAAACAGTGATAATGTCTGTTTGTCTCCACCAAAAATGACTTTTGCAGACATTGCGTGATGTTCTGAACGCTTTTAATGTTTTTTTGCGGCAGATAGACAAGTGACAAGTGGCTCTCTGTATTTTGGTTACAAAACCAAAAGTTTTAGTAAAAAAGCAGAACTGTTATATGCGGGCATCTCCATTTTGGCATTTTGCTTTCGTGGCCGTCTTCTAGCAACAGCTGTACACAAAACAGCAGCTCGATGACGCAAGCGTACCGGGATTCAGAAGGAAAAAAGACAGTGTGAGCACAAACCATCCGAGAAGGTGGCAAGGGAGGACAATCGAACTTGGGTTCAGTCCAGGAAATTGAACCAAGTGTGAAAGCACCCTTTTAAAGTACTGAATCGATAAGCATTGCTAAAGCCTTACTAATTTGTTCCAATTTATTCCTGACATTCATGCAAAGAAAATTTTTAATAAATTTTGAATTCCCCACAATCTGCATTCACCTCAGACATTTTTAAGTCATATTTTCAGTATCCTGGAATTGTTTTTACTAAAATACAGATAATAAGCATTGTCAATCAATAGACTTTAAACTGTGTGTACATTGTTTGTGTGTATATGAACTCTTTAACCCTCAAAAGTTAAAAACTAGAATTTGCCAAAAAAAACAAAAAACAAAGAAAGACTGAGCATTACTAAGCAAAACTAAGCATTCAAATGCAAAAACCCTCACTATAAACACCCGCAATTCACTTTAACCACAAAACTAGCACTTAAATGCAACTGACGTGATCAGGAATTGCATTGCAGAAATTCCATTCTGCAATTAAAAAGCATTAATGTGTTGTGGTTGTGTTTGCACCATTGCCTAATTTGCATAGTTACTTTAGTATCCCAGGTGCTAGAAAATACGCAATTAAACTATCAGCTATCAGCACAATTCATCCTTAGTGATTTCCCTACTGAGTCATAGACATGGGTTTACCCTATTCACAGTAATCAGTGGATCTTCCCTTTCAGGGTCGAATTTAAGCCTCAAATATTAAGTACTTCAAAATTATGAATGCAAGAAGCACTAAGGTTTTAGTGATTTTTTTCTGAAGACCTATAAAGGTTTACTAAAGAAGCTTCGGTTCTGATTGCGCTTAGTAATAATGCTTTATGAAAGACATTAATGCACTTATGAAGTCTTAAGTATAGTATAATCATTAAATATTGTAAGAAGTTACATTTAATTGCATTTTATAATCTGTTGAACCATGAACACTTTGGAGGACTGTAATGAAATTTTAAGCTATATTTAAAGGGGCTACATGCACAAATTTTAACATGTTAATTGCTTTTTTTGGCAACACAAGTACAGTTTTAAGGAAAAGTTTTAAAAACAAAAGCTTTTCTGACTTCCGAGGTTGTCTATTAAAACCTGTAGATAGTTTCCTATGCTAATGCTTATAATGGTCAGGATTGTGCTGAACGCGCAATACTGTAATGTCAATGTGACATTCAAAGTAATGGATCAATTTAAATTATCTCACATAGCCAGATCTATAAAAATCTATAGCCTCAAATACACTTCATGATCAAATTATCATAACAGTGTCATTTCCATTTGAGGCCTGTGAATTTCTGTTTTCTCAGCTCTCAACAATTTTTTTTTTGTCTTATTTGTTGTGTGTTTTAGTTAAGAGCAAAAAGTATGGTGCATATTTAAATACTCAGTGAATGTTCGCCTGCGTGTAAAAGTGTATTTTCCAACGCTATCTCAAGGCAATTCGTAACTTTTTGATTTAGTGGTAATTCGTATAAATTTGTATCTAATTCTTACAATTTAATACGATTTGATCCTCACCCAGTTATGGTTGAGTTTAGGGGTGGGGTTGGGTACCACTTTCCAACACAATCTAAAATCAACCAAATATCAAGGTAATTTGACGTCAGTATTGGACATCAAAATAACCTAAATTGAACCTAATATTAACGTCCTATGATGTTGTGTGTCTGCTGGGATTGTACAGCAGTTTTGGATGCTCTACTTTTTGCAGCATTGTTAAGGATAAATGTTTTTCAGAAGAAATCTTCACTTTACTCTTCATTCTAGTCTATTCTCAATCACTTTTGCAACTTTATAGTCCTGAGTTACTTACAGTAACAACTTCACCTCTCTGCCGTTCCATTTATAAAGCTCGACATACTGCTGCAATGTTTAAAAGAGCTGTAAATTAAATAAAGGCAGTTGGAAATGACGCAGCTCAAAGTATCATCAAAGAGCATAGAGTCACCAGGAGGCGACACTCTAGTGCGATTTTGGAAACCGCCACTAGATGGCGCGGCGGCCATTTTGGAATGAATATTCCAATAGAACAACAGCATATTATAAGTCTGTAAAGTAAACTGTTAAAAGTGCTGATGATTGTGATAGTAAATGTTGCATTGTCGTCTTTCAGGTTGTATCTGAGCTTTAATGCGCTTTTTAAATAAATAGATAAAAACTAAGCAGCTGCTTGCCATCGCGACAGCAATAAGATCCAATGGACAGCCGATCGCTTTCACTCCAAAATGGCGGAATCCGGGGCTGTTGCTGCTGTTGCAATGGAACGTTCTATTGAGTGTCGCCTCTTGGTCATTCTAAGCTCTTTGGTATCATAGCTTTTTCAGTCGTTTCAATGAGGTTGACCAACATTTGCAAAATTACTAGGAAGGAAGAGAGTTTTTTAAATAAAAACACTGTTCAAATGTATCCATATCAGTGTAGACGTAACCTACATTGAAAAAAATTATTCATTGGATTTACAAAAAATTTTAAGGTAAGTGCTTGCAAACAATACACTGTATAAGGGCTAAATTTGAACAAACAAATTAAATGTAGTTACATTTAATTAGTTTGTAAAAAGTCAGCTCATATTAATTGTTTGCAACCACTTTAATTTAGTAAATTTTGTACGTTATATTTACACAACTGCAAGCAATTAGTTAGTGCTGCAGTTCACTTAATGGCCACCTGTGTCGCCACTAACAAACGTTTCTGAATTCTACATATGACCCCTTTAAATATATGCATTTTTAATCATGTGTCCCAGTTAATGTTAGTGAAACCCAAACACCAGATGGTCCGGGGGTGCTCAGGGTGTTTAAAATAAAAAAAAGTTTACCTGACTGCATATCAACTTCTTAGTAACAGTAATCCATTTTAAGTGCGAGTTCATATCAGACCACGTGAACAGTGAGTTTTGACATCTTTAACTTGCGTATTAAAAACACAATAGCCCACAGTCGCCTCTGAGGGCGACACAAAAGCACAAATGCAGATGTTGTGAGAAAGAGAGTGGCATATTTGTTCTGTTTACAGTTCCAGTGTTATCTTAGTAATGGAGTTTGTCGCAGGACAGTGAACGACTCCATGTGTCTCTATGCATTTAAAACACATCACACCATCAATCACAAATATCTTAGTATTCCAGCGGAGTGCCCGAGCACTCGTGTATTGTACTGTTTATATGGGTATTCCTCGTTTTGATTCCTTGTTTTAAGCATTTTATATCGGTTTCTCTCACGGGTAAGATGAGAGTAGACTAATCTTAGTAACTTCTATGAGTATCCCGTCCCTCTGACCGCGGCGAGATCTCGTGCTCATTTCTTAGTACCTTTGATGAATAATCTCTGTATTTATGACAAATGCTTGTTTAGTAATCTCTTTGTCTTGGTAAATCTGATGAGTGCTGGCATCTTTGTATCTGCAGTTAGTATTCTCGTCTCTGAATTTTTGATGAGTACTCCTACTTTAAAAATTACAGAAGAGCTTTTATCCAGCACCTGTAAAGTGATATTCCCTTTGATGGAATAATTATGTTGTGCTTCGCTGAGAACGAAGAAATATATTATTATTATTGTATGTATTTGTTATTTTTATTCATTCTTTTTTAATAGCTTTTTTTTAGTTGTTGTTATTGCTGCCTTCTGTACTTTGATACCATTATCTAGTTTGTGAGTGTCAATTTTGATCTACAGTAAACACTGTAAATGTACTGTATTAGGCAAAAGTTTTGTTTTATTTTTTAAAACATGGTACAAAGACTGAGTCTTTTGTTTCAACAACAAGTATTAAACTCAGTCTTAACTGAGTTTACTTAAATGGTTTATGCAAAATGGTATCTTTATTCATTTATTTATAATTTTATTTGGTTATGTATCCCCAGAAACAACACTGTGCAGACTGTGTTACCTCAATTTAGGAAACTAAATTAAAAGGACAGTCCACCAAAAAAAAAAAAAAATGTTAATTTGCTTACTCGCAGGTTACATCTAAGATGTAGGTGACTTTTTCTTCAGTAGAAAGTCTAAAAATATACATATTAATGAAATTGTGGTCCTGGGTGATATTATATTAGCTGATGCATTTCGGCTAATATAATATACATATACAGTTGAAGTCAGAATTATTAACCCCCCTGAATTATTAGCCCCTCTGTTTATTTTTTCCCCAATTTCTGTTTAACGGAGAGAAGATTTTTTCAACCCATTTCTAAACATAATAGTTTTAATAACTCATCTCTGATAACTGATTTATTTTATCTTTGCCATGATGACAAAAAAAAATCTTTTACTATATATTTTTTAAGACACTTCTATACAGCTTAAAGTGACATTTAAAGGCTTAACTAGGTAATTAGGTTAACTAGGCAGGTTAAGGTAATTAGCCAAGTTATTGTATAATGATGGTTTGTTCTGTAGACTATCGAAAAAAATAGCTTAAAGGTACTAATAATTTTGACCTTAAAATGTTTCTTTAAAACAAAAAAAATTATTCTTCTAGCCAAAATAAAACAAATAAGATTTCTGCAGAAGAAAATATATTGTTAGACATACTGTGAAAATTTCCTTGCTCTGTTAAACATAATTTGGGAAATATTGAAAAAAGAAAATTCAAAGAGAGGCTAATAATTCTGACTTCAAGTATATGAGTTTAGATCTTAATTATGATAATTTTCATCATAATTTTTGTGATGAACGAACAAGTTTCAACCAATGAAAACTAGATGAAAACTAAATAAAAGTCAAGTGATTATGATGAGAACTGTAATAAAAATATACTGACATTTTCATTGACTAATAAAAACAATAAAACTAAAGCAACATTAGCAGAATCATCCTAAAATTCACGTAAACATGGTAAACAAAGGTACACATGGATCTTTTTATTTACCCAAGTGTGTGCTTTTGCTTAACTGAAATGGTATAGCCTCTCGCTAAAGTAGATTTAGTTGACTAAAATCTTATGAAATTTAGCCAACTAAAACTAGACTAAAACTAAAATGATTCAGAAGACTAAAATATGACCAAAACTAAAATGAAATTTAAGTCAAAAGACTATGACCAAAAATTGCTGTCAAATTTAAATGTAACACTGATTTAGATGCAAAAGTCTCTAAGTGCCATCATAAATGGTCTACAATGAGCATTTCTCTCAGGCTCATGTGAGTAGGTTCAGTTATTACACTTTTATGGCAATGAATAGGTTCTTTACTTGCATTTAAAGTAGGGCTGCACAATATATCATTTCAGCATCAATAGCACAATGTGATCATTCACAGTAGGCACGTATAATTTATCATTTTTAATGCCTGTGATTGTATAATGACTTTAAAAGCATCCAGGTATAATAAATTGTACCATTTGTGACCTTAACTACGATTAATTTTATTCAGTCACTGTACTTGAATACTGTTAGACTCGGGACATGATAAAACACTTTGTTTCAACTGTATCTTGTAAAGATTGATATGCATGAAAATCCTCACAACACATGCAAATACAGAAATGCACTGCAAATAGCACAGACTACAACGAAAATGTGTCAGGGGACCCCAAAGGTTTTATAGATTGTTCAGGGCTCAACAATAAGGACTGCCCGATGGCCCGGGGCCAGCGGTGCGAGGCGCTCGGGACAGTAGACAGGATTGTTACTGGCCCGACCTGTGCTGCCTTGTCACAAAAGTTCAATTTGCCTGCGACTATTTGTCTATTGCAAATGAATAAAGACTTAGAATTGAGAAACAGTTTGTGCTTTTAAGCACTCAAATGCTACCTTCTCTGTGATGTCGTAAACACCATATTGCTTTTCAGTTCCTCTTATCTGATTGGATGTTGTGAGCATGTTGTTTTTTTGTACCCTGGTAAAAACCAGTACAGCGAAGTAACAGCAACATCAAATTATGAGGCTAAAAGAATGTCTTGGAAGCAGACATTTACATGGGTACAGCACGACGATTTGCTCATTATAGATGTATTAACATTTTAAAAATATTTCTAGATTTAAACACATTTTTGACACAATATTTAAAACATGTGGCTAAGAAATAGCTATTAACTTAAACTTTTTTTTTTTGGTGGGGCCAGTGAAACTATTAGCAGGGCAAGTAAAAATCTGAACCGATGGCCCACTCGGGCTAGTAGAAAAAATCCTTTGCGTTGAACCCTGTTATTTATTAGATTTTATGGAGATGCAAATAGTAAACATTAATTCATTAATCTCTGATTAAACATGTGCATGAAAATATTCACAACACATGCAAATACAGAAATGCACGGCAAATAGCACAGACCACAACAAAAACGTGTCGGGGGACCCCGAAGGTTTTATAGATTGTTTATTAGATTTTATGAAGATGCATTCCCACTGCAGAATCATCGCAATTGATCTAACATTATAAATTCTTTCTAAATAGAGATAATAAGTCATCTGGTGAAATTGTATTCATATCGCGATATATATCGAAAAAATAAAAAGTATCGCAATGTTAAAATTTTCCAATTTTGTGCAGCCTTTACTTTAAAGTAATAAAGTGAAATATGAACATAAACATAGAAGCATGACAAATGTTTACATTTTAAGAGCATTTCAGATGTCACTTGTGTATCTGAAATCTTCATATATAAGCAAAACTATACTAATTCCTGACTGAACAAAATTAATATCTGTGACTCCTGATAACAGAAGTGTTATGAAGCAAAAAACTAAACATTAGTTACATCATTATTACCTTTAATGCAAAGGAAATCATCCTTGTTTTTGTTTTACTTGCATTTTAAGAATCAAAAAGGTTCAAAGTTTCAGCTTAAAATCTTCTTAAAGGGATAGTTCACCCAAAACAAATGACAGGTATTTTACTTACCCTCAAGCCATTGAAGATGAAGGTGACTTTTTTTATTTAGTAGAAGATTAAAGAAGGTTTTTAGCTGAATCAGTGGTCCTTGGTGATTCATATAATGCAGGTCAATGGTCAGCTAATGGTCAACCATTTTTGAGATTCAAAATAAACACATACAAACAAGAGCAAATCAATCACCATGGCTGCTGATGATACACTTTTACAGTATGAACCAAAAGAAATTGAACATTATTTTGCTTTATTGTCTATGGGTTAAAGCTAATAATATTGTAAACAATGTTCAGTTTCTTTAACAGAGCTATCAATTTGCAGAATATGACCTCAATGTTTCATCAGGAGCCATGGGGATTGATTTGGATGTGTTGTTTTTTTTTATTATTATTATCTCAAAAACAGATGACCATTGACTTGCATTATATGAATCATCAAGGACCACGGATTTAGTTAAACATCTTTTAGGAAAGAAAGTATACCACATCTTCAATATCCTAAGGGTGAGTAAAACACAGTGCTCAGCATATATAAGTACACCCCTCACAAATCTATCATATAAAGTCATATTTTTAATAGGAAGCTATACAATATTATATTTGTGCACAGACCCGGATTAAGTATTCAGAGGCCTCTGGGGCACAATGCCTTGTAGCCCCCCTACCTGGCCGCACCCCTATAGTTGAATAAAAAAAAAAAAAAGATTAATATCATATCTTTTAATACAATTAATCTTGAATGTATTGCCCACATTTTTTAAATAAATCATATACAGTACATATATTTCTAGTCTACAAAGATTTTACTTATAGTTTAATCATTTAAAGCACACTGAAAAAAAAATAGTAATACAACGGTAACACTTTATAATAACTACACACTATGAACCATTTATTAAGCATTAGCAAATAGTGAATTTATTATCTGTTAAGCATTAACTCTAATAAGCGTTAGTTAGCAGTTTATAACTCCAGCTACAAATGCTGTATTAATTGATTTATAACCACATTTATAATGTGCTTAATAATTGTACTTTCATACTTTGTTTGGTTTATTTTTCATTACTAAATTAAGTAGTACATTATTACCAACCATTTGTATTTAAGAGTAGTTGGTGGTTTTTAAGATAATTCAGAATTAGTAAATGATTAATAAACTATTAAAATCAATGTTTATATATCGTATTATTCAGGCATATAGTAATGTTTTTAGTGAGGACTATTTATGCTTTTTAAATCACTAATAAATGACATGAAGTCTTAGTACCAAATAAATTATAATATTTGCTATCTAAAATTTCTATAAAGTTTAAACATTGCTGAATAACAGAAGTGTCAAAATACGACATCAAATTTAATAAAACAACAACAATATAATAATTTAACAATATAATACGATGAAATGTTCAAACTGTACAGTAATTTTATTTTAGATAAGGTTGCAAAGATTTGTCTTTCATTTGATATAGTTTAATTTGCGTATCTTCAAACGAATAGAAATGAATAAAGTCATTTATGTTCTTTTTTCCTGTTTAGAATTGAACTGAGCCTTATATTGTCAGTTATAAACTGCTAACTAACGCTTATTAATGTAGAGTTAATGCTTAACAGATAATGAATTCACTATTTGTTAATGCTTAATAAATGGTTCATAGTGTGTAGTTATTATAAAGTGTTACCAATACAACTAGTGGAAATTAATGGATTTTAAGTCAGGTTCACTGAAGCAGTACAAACATTTATATTTAAGGGTATTTTTAATGTATAACTTCTACAAATTATAATGCATATGATTTGGATATAACACCTCGCCAATCCAGTTTAGTTCTATGAATCGGAGTCTTCCATAATACACACATATATTAATGATTCCTACTTACGAGCTACGCCACTCACGCTGCTGTTTACCGCTCTCTGTAGTTACGTTGTCTCTGTCAATCAAACAGTGATGGGCAGGAATCACTCAACTAGCTCATTCCACCGAGGTATGCTATTTGGACTTAGCCTAAATAGACACTACAAAATTGGCGTCCCCCCCCCCCCCACGCAGGGGCCCCAAGTGCGCACAGGCCCCTAATGCCCATTGGTAAATCCGGCCCTGTTTGTGCATATACTGTACATTAGATGGTCAGTACTGAAGCCAAATCTGGAGCTTATCTAACAAACAACTCACGATAATGGTCTAAAAACTAGTACACCCAAATTTATATGTTATAGAAAAACATTAAATACAAATAAAAAAATGTAGTGTTTTTTTTAGGTTGTCTTTTGTTTTCGCAATATTTTGCTTGAATTTAATATTTTGATTTCTAAATATGTTTGGTGACTGAAATAAAATTTTAATTTTTTTTTTGGATGAACTGTCCTTTTAAGGATGAAGTTAGTAATTGAATAAACCCTTGAAGTAATCTCAACCAACTGGTGCATCTTATCAGTGTGTCTTGGTACTCGGGTAAGTTCTCTCATCTTAGTAATGCTGCTGTAGTGTTGAACATGAACTGATGTACTACGTTTGTAAAACTTAACTTAGTAATTCAAAGCATTAATCGGGTGAAACTGTTACAGCCCCAAACACTTGTGATATTTCATACCGCAAAATGAATGTGCATGAACGTTGATTGTTTTATTTGAAATTTTTGGAATTTGTGTGCTTAAGGAACAAGACGGCGATTGCTTTAAGGGACAAAATGACAGCATGAGTGATAAATTGCTATAAGGAAGAAAGGACCGATGGGGGGGGGGGGGGGGGAGGAGTTAGAGCCAAGAGGTTCTAAAAATAATGCATTATTGTAACATGGTCTAAAACTGTTCCCAGAAGACTGCTGGTGTAAGATTTTACATGTTAATAAAACTTTATTTTTAAAAAGTGTCAATTTTTTTTTTTGTATTTTCTCTCACTCTTTGATCTGCTGAAAGAGTAAAAATACCATCATGACCAGCGGACTGAACAGAAGCAGCTGGAGCCAGATCTATCCTCCAGTGGTCTGCTTTTCCTGTGAGTTCTTAAAGAAAAGGCTTTTGCATTTTCTTTGCCCTTCTCTCCTCCAAACTCCTTTTCTTGTCAAACGTCTTTTTCCATCATCACTCAATCTTTCCGAGTGTCAGTCCTTTTTACAATCATGCTCTCGCCTTATCTCTGTTTTTGCTTTTTCCTTCTCCTTTCTCTCCTTCGTTGTCAGATGCTATGCTTTTTAAGAGTGCTCGCTAAGTCAAACATCAATATAATTTAGTGGCATTTAAACAAACCCCTTACCTTGCATGTCAAATATTGGCAAAACCCCAACCACTTTTGTTAAAGACATGAAAGACACCTAGCATTTTGTAGTCTTTAGAGAGAGGTGTGCTATTATTAGCCTGCTTTTAATCAGTAATAGGCTTGTGAAATTTAGGTAAAGTTGGTTTTATATGTGCACATTAGTTCAGTGACAATTTGTGACATGCTTCCTATATTGTTTATTATGGTAGGCTACTTTGAATAGTTGGTCTGAAATCACATGTAAGATTTCAGAACAACATTGGCACTATTTAGCTATTTGACTATGAACAATGTTGTACTTTTATGGCGGCTAATATTTTGAATTTCCAAATAATACTTCACTGAAGTTATATTATTCAATTCAATTCAATTCATCTTTATTTGTATAGCGCTTATACAAAGTAAATTGTGTCAAAGCAGCTTCACATGGAAGTTTATAGTGAATTGAAACAGTGTCAGTTCAGTTTTCAGTGTTTAAGTTCAGTTTAGTTTAGCTCAGTTCAGTGTGGTTTAATAATCACTACTGAGAGTCCAAACACTGAGGAGCAATTCCATCAATTATTAAGGAGAAATTTCAATTATGTGAATATAAAACAATTACTAGTAGGCTAAATAGCCTATTTAGATTATAAATGAGCCACCTATAGGTGAATAGCAGTTAGCAAACTATGAGATTTTAAATGAATACAATACTTTGATGTTAACGACGATACAATGACGTTAAATGACTAAAATGAGTGCTTTTTTTACTTTATATGTTCGTTCATGTCAATGAATGAACGCAAACACAAATAGCACAAATGGCCGTACGAACTGATTCATTAGAATGATTAGGTTTTTTTTAGCATGAAAGCTGAGTATCCGTTTGCAACGAATCGATTCACTTAAACGAATCGTGCTTTGATCAAACGCTGCCGAGGGGGCGACAGTTGAGGTGAGTTTGTGTTTGACAAATTCCTAAATTCATTTGACAGTAGATATGTCTACACAGTACACACCGACATAAACAGTGATACGCTAATAATGTGTTGGCCTAGTTAGTCATAGGGAGTTGGCTTTGGTTTGCAAACAACCTCCCCTGAATAGCAACTCACTAATCTTGTATAGAAAACCAATGCGAAGGGGAAATTGAGCTCTCTTGCTTTGGATTTTCTTTTATTCTCGTCATCTCTGTAAAAATGTGATTGCTGGATTCTTAAAGATCAGTTGGACCTGTTTTTTTAGACAAAAATACCACCGAAGTCCTCTGATAAGAAGTCAGAATCTGTTTGAATTGTTATTTATATGAACCGTCTGAGCGAACCGATTCACTACAACGAGTCAGATTCCCAAAAGCAATATAACTGCCGATATAAAACTTATGGAATGATTCAGTTGTAATAGTATTTACAGCCGAAAACATTTGATTAACACGAATAATTCACTAGAAATACAGATTTTATTGAGGTAAAATTGGTTTTATATTCGCACATTCGTTCAGTGACAACTTGGGACATGCTGCTCCCCATTTTGTTTACCATGGCACTTTGAATAGGCCTATTTTGTCTGAAATTCCATGTGATGATCACAACAACATTAACGTTAGCACTGTTTATTTGACTGTGAACAATGTTATACTTTGATAGTCATTGGCTGCTAAAATAATTTCACAATTTGGAATTTACAAATAATACTAAAAA
Organism: Danio tinwini; assembly: GCA_903798205.1. NCBI lineage: Eukaryota > Metazoa > Chordata > Actinopteri > Cypriniformes > Danionidae > Danio > Danio tinwini. Next base: position 25,207,337 of record CAIGQZ010000379.1, read on the forward strand.
TATATATTATTAGGAGAAAGTCTGAATGTTTAAATATAAAACCAACTTTACCTCAATGGTAGTAAATCGCCTAGATTATAAATGAGCCATCTAGGTAAAAAAGGAGATTTTAAATGACATTAAAACATTCCAGTACAACTTAAGGACAAAAATATAACATCTTTAAACTTTATATGCTCGTTTATGTCAGTGAATGAACGCAAACACAAATAGAACCATTGACAGCACAAACCGAGTCATTAGAATGATTTGTGTTCCAGCATGAAAACTCAGGAACCGTTTCCAACGAATCGATTATCTAAAGTGAATCTTGCTTTTAATAAACGCTGCTGACGGGGACGACAGTTGAGGTGAGTTCATTTGGCATATTCCTAAATTCATTTGACATTAGATATGTGTACTCTACACAGTGCACACCAATATACAAAAATGTTACGCTAATCGTGTGTTGGCCTAGTTAATCATCTCTGTTTGGGGACTTTTTGGCTTTGGTTTGCAAACAATCTCCCCTGAATAGCAACTCGCTAATCTTGTATTGAAAATCAATGAGCTCCATTTTCTCTCTCTTGCTTCTAATTTTCTCGTCATCTTAGTACAAATATGATTGCTGGATTCAAGATCAGGACCTGTTAATTAGACAAATATCACCCAAGAGGGTGTTTGGATAGTGTTATTCATATGAACTGTCTGGGTGAACCGATTCATTACAACGAGTCAGATTTTCTAACACAATATAGCGAGACGAATTGATTCGTTGGAATTATTTAGATGTAATAATATTTACAACTGAAATTGTTTAATATGAATAGTTTACTAAAATGGCGAGGGTCCCACTTATTTGAGAAACAAAAAACAGAAAACGTTAAGATCAGGTCATTAGACATCTTCCTCAAATGTGTCTGCAACTAACGACAGGTAAATAAACATTTAAAGGGACAGTTCACACAAAAAATGAAAATTCTGTCATTTATTCACCCTTTACTTGTTCCAAACCTGTTTAAGGTATTTTGAAGAAAGCTGGAAACCTGTAACCATTGACTTCCGTAGTATTTTTTTAAAGTGTTTTTCTTACTACGGATGTCAATGCTTACAGGTTTTTATCATTTATTAAAATCATCTTCTTTAGTGTCCCACAGAAAATAAACTCATAAAGGTTTGAAACCTTGTGGGTGAATAAATGTTAAGTTAGTTGTCATTTTTTGGTGAACTATCCCTATAAGCTACAGTAGTTGTCTAGGTCGTTTTTTTCCTAACATTTTGAGAATATTGTCTTTATTGTGTTTACTTGTGCTTTATTTTAATCAGTATATTTTTATCAAATATTTTTATCAAATAATGTTACGCTTGTTATTTTTTTAATGTGTGTTTAATGTGTACTACAAGCATTTCTGTGGCCAAGACTCGTGAGTTCACTGTGTTTTCTTCCTCCATGTTATTTTCATTGTGTATTCCCTACAGTATAGAAATATTAGGCTATTTACTTGCTGAGGAAATTTATTGTTATAGAAAGATTTGTTTCTTGAGTTTTTAGGGTGATTCATTGTTCCATTAAATTAGTAGATTATAATCCACAAATAAATGGAAACTGATTAACAAAATTGAAAGATTAAAGCAGCACACACGTACAGAAGAAATCCTCAGGCCAGACAAAGTTGTGTTTGTAATATAAACAAAATTTACAGGCTATGTATATTTATGCATACTTTGATATTCACAAATCTCATTTCATTTATGAAACTAATTTATTTTTGTGAAACTCCCACATTTGCATATTCATTTGTGAATATGTTTAATTTTGTTCATTGCTTTACAGTTGTTGATGGATCAAAACCAATGGAACAAAATTAACCCCATTATCATGGTCTGTTGAAAGTAATACATTTCAATTCATATGGATGAACTGTGAGGAGAATAACATAACGTCTTTCTTGCCTGTTTTTTTTTTTTAAACCCTTCACAGATAGTTTACTACGGTGGCTGAGAGAGCTTAACATGCTGCAGTTTAAGAAAACACATGCAATTACAAAAAACTAATTTTTTTTAAAAAAGATCTTCTTTCGTTTGACAGCACACGTGTTGTAAATCCTCACAATGCATACACTTAAAAAAACACGCTGCATTTTCACACAAAGCAAACAAATTAATAAAACATGCTGTATTTTTTTACAGGACAAACACTTTACGAAAACGCGCTGCATATTCTCACTACATTTGCAAAAACAACGGAACACAACAGAAATGTTTCAAGGGGACCCAAAAATGTGACCGACGCCATTGTGCCGTAAAGGTGTAGGTGATCTTTAAAAGGTGAGTTTTTTTTGTTTGTTTATTTTAACATCCTGATTCCCTTGTCTTTTGTATTTTATTAACCTAAATATCCATTACCTTAATAGCTGGGTATGCACATTTTAGGCTCCCTTTTCCATTTTATTATTTGTGTTGTGTGAAAATGCAGCACGTTTTATTATTTGTTTGTGTTGTGTGAAAATGCAGTGTTTTATTAATTTGTTAGCGTTGTGAGAAAATGCAGCACGTTTTATTAATTTGTTAGCGTTGTGAGAAAATGCAGCACGTTTTATTAATTTGTTAGCGTTGTGAGAAAATGCAGTGTGTTTTATT
>CAIGQZ010000379.1:25218695-25245716 GCA_903798205.1 Danio tinwini
CACTACTACTTACACTCCGAACTACACACTAAACTGAGCACAAGTCGCTCTACTTATAGTGATACTTATGGCTTCAACCATTTGCAGGTGACTATATGGTAATTTGTTTCTACTTATAACATAATTTTTTTTATCATTTTAACTAAGCTCAAAATGTTGTAAAGTCCATTTACCTCTGTATTTAGTGCATCCACTTGTGACTGATGAAACTACATCTCAATGCAGTATGTAAACAGGGCTTAACATTTAGTATGATATTTAATGTGTTAGCAAGCCTCCTCATAGCATTCCAGGCTAGTGCAAAAAGTTTCAATATGCATACCCAAAAACACCTCCTAATATTGGTTCTCCAGCCATGTTCTTGGAAGTTTTTATCAAATTTGTGACAATGGACACAAAATCAATCATAATGGTCCATTTATAGGAATTGAGATTTATAAAGCATAGCTGATAAATAAATTGTCAGCCCACAATTCAGCAAATATTTTAAATCGATTTCAAGCATGCTATGGGCCTGAACTTATTTATTTCCAATGACTTATTTATTTCCAAAGAAAATAAAGATATCCAAAGATGTCTTTTCAAGTTGTAAAGAAATCAATGTTTTTGAAACTATTGAAGATAGCAGAGAAGTACTGGCCCGTGCCTACTCCAGTTACCCCCGCTAACACAGGGAGAATGTGCAAACTCCACACACCCCTGGTACAGCTGGGACTTGAACCAACGACCTTCTTGCTGTGAGGCGACACAAATCTTAATTTATAATCAAAATGATGAAATTTTTATAAAAAAAATTATTGTGTTGATTTATTCACACTCTTTCGGCTTAGTCCATGATTTATCAGGAATCGCCACAGTGGAATGAACTGTCAATTACTCTGGCTATGTTTTATACGGCGGCCACATTAAAGTGTACAATAACTGGTGAACTGTTTTGATATATTTATGAAAGGAAATTTACAAAATATCTTCATGGAACATGATCTTTGCATAATATTCTAATGATTTCTGGCATGAAAGTAAAATCAATCATTTTGACTTATACAATGTGTTAGCTATTCCTACAAATATACACATGCAACTTAAGACTAGCCCAGGGCACATACGAGAGAGCATTAATGATTTAGTTTTAGCATTCATTTTTTATTTCCAAACTGCCATGATACTGCATGTGCAACAAGAAACATAATAGAGCACAATTTCAGCAATCACATTTAACATGAATTTAGCAACTATATTCTGTACCCACAGGCACATTTCCTTTCATGCCATTGTGCTATTTAATAAACCTGCAAATGCAATGGAGTTTTTAGCACCTTTTGTGCATGTCATCTAAACTGTGCGGCGAAAAACGGAGCCGCATATTTCACGCTTGACAGGAATGTAGGCAGAGTCACGTATTTGCGATGAGCGTGGGTTTAAAAAAAAGCAAAAACCAACAAAGTTTTTAGCTGATAATCCTAGCGCAGTATGCTGGGGATTGATCTGCTTGAGCTGAGATGAATATCTAAAGCGCTCTATGAGATTAATCAGCTATACCCACAACATAATTTACAATAATTAACTCACGTTGGTGCAGACAGTCAAATGTATGCACGATTCAATCTTAAGTTACGCTAGCAAGTCACGTTGGAAATGCCTTAAATAGTGTTTGAATTGATTTAAAGCTTTAGGGGGGTCCCTCTATCCAACCTCATAGTTACAAAAAGAAAAAGAAAACACACACACACACACACACACCCTAAATGTCAACTTTTTGTTTTTACTTTCAGAACATGCAACTTGGCTTTTATTTTTGTACAGCATTATTAATGGACAAAGTCGTTTCTCCACAAAATCCAATGCAGTAACAAACTTGGCAGTCCTGTCTTGGTTCCCTTGTCCAGATGTTAATGCTGCCGCTACAGTGAATATATCTGTAAAAGCACTCCCTATTAGTCATGGAATACATTAGCATTGATTATTTCTGCTAATATACTTGGTGGATAGGTTAATTAAAGCAGTGCACAGTGGCTTATAGATATTCGTTTTTATTTATGTATTTCATTTCAAAAACTAATTTATCTTGGATGTTACATTACTGCATGCTAAAGCAATAACATTCACTGCATAACTGTGGTCTGTGAACTCAGTATGAGCCCTGAGTCTACAGTCTATCTATCTTTTCATTATTTATTTATTCATTGGGAGGTGGTTTCTGGTCATATTTCTGTCAGTTTGTTTAAAATTGTGCATTTTTTATAATCATTCATATTGTTAATATTTACTTCATTATTGCTTAAAAATCTATTTTGTCTGTAATGTTGCTTAAACGAGCTGTTATTGAGGAAGTTACTAGATTTAAAATTACAGTCGTTTAATTCATAATGCTTTGCTATCTACAACCGAGACAGACCGGGTGCAGATGCAAGCTGAGCTGCGTCCAATGCTTTTAATGCATAATAGTTAGCATAATTGGTCACACTTTATTTGGATGGTCTGTTTCTTGAATTGAAATTACATTGCATCTACATGCCAACTAATTCTCTTTAGATTATAAGTAGACTGTTAGGTTGGGGTTATAGGGTTCGGGTTAGTGTAAGTTGACATGTACTTGCAAAGTTTCTTATAATCAGTTAAATGTCTGTTGAAGGAGTATATCAACAGATATTAAGCAGCCAGTCTACTAATACTCAAATGAACCATCAAAATAAAGCTTTACTGCATAATTAGCTTTTTAATGCTAATCATGCTCACAAATCACATAATTCCCTACTGTAGTATAATAAATTTAAAAAGGTATGTGACATTATGTACGTCCAAATTCAAAAAGTACACAAGAATTGTAAATTTTGCCAAAAGTTTTAACATAACTAATCAGTTCACAACTAATCTGTTTTAAAGGTGCTGTATGTAAGTTTTTGACTCTTCTAAAGCATAAAAATACCATAATATGTGTGCAGATATTTAAAAAACATCGTAAGCGAACATACTTGTTTAACTGAAAAACAATGCTGAAGTCAGATATTCTGCTTTGAAAATGTTTTTTCCGTGCCGGCACGCTGTCTTTGTTTAGGTAAAATTAACCTGCACAATGCTAGTTTAGCCAATTATAATTTAGCACCCCGGGTTGCCTTGTTGGGAAAATGGCGTATTTCATTCATTCATTCATTCAGAAAGACTCTGAAAGCATGTGTCCGTGACCGAAAATGCGACATAGCAGATGTCGAAATGAGACAGATTCAGTTCCACATGAGGTTATTAATTAGCAAATAATATAAATATTACGAACATAAACATTAGGTGAGCAGGTTATATTGTAACCGCGTGTCCTAACAACACGCTTCATGATGAGATATGTAGTGATGAGCAATTTGGCTGTTTGCACCAGACAAACACGACAGACATTTAAATACAGCTATTCAGAAGCACAGAATATGCACTCACTCATGAAACGGTAAGGTTTATAATCTGTTTAATACATGGTAACCCTCTTTAACATCATTAAATGTAGATGCTGAATCACTCATATGTGTTTAGCTCTAAAGTTCAATTTCAAACGGTTTATTGTATTTTCAAGATCTGAGGTGAACTACCTGCTGCTGCTTTCAGTATATGGCAATAAATGTCATGTAAAATGGCATTCAAACTCACATTGTTAGCATTTAGCACTGAATAAAACACACAAGGTTTACCTGAGGTGATCTGCATAGGTTTCACATGTTCAGCTGTGAGAAATAGAAGCCGTTTCTAATATATCAATTTGAGGGGTTGGTTAGAACCAAAACTCCTTTTAATATGGAAAATATTCCCTCAAATCACATGTCGTTGCTTTTATTTAGAACACGGTTTAAATCACTCGCTACTGTACTCAATCTGGCAACCCGCGATTGCGTTTATTTTGATCCGGGAGTGCAATACCTAGGTCAAACACTGGGTGTCAAATTTACATACTGCACCTTTAAGATTCTTTTGTTTGTAGTGAGTAGGCATGGGCTGGTATAAGATTCTGACGGTATGATAACCTTGGATAAAAATATCACGGTTTCACTGTACTACGGTATTGTGATTACTACTCAAAAAATATACTTTTTTTAAAATGTCTGGGTAAAAAACTAAGTTTTTTCCCCTTTGAACACAGCATTTTTTTTTTCGAAACATTCATTATGTTTTGCAGCAGTAAACGTGCCAGGACAAAAATAAAAAATTAATCATTGACTTCTGCTGTCTTCATTAGTTTAAAAACACAGATTTATTTACAATTTAAATTGGCATCTTTGGATACATTTTCTGCTGGAGATGCTGTTGTTAAAAAAACGTAAATAAAAAAATCTTACACATACCTTAGGAACGGTATTAGAGAAAATTTTGGCAGTATGAAAACCTTGACTTTTCCAAACCGTGGTATACCTTGAAAACGGTTATCGTCCCATACCTAGTAGTGAGTGATTGAGAACTAATGTGTGTTTAAGGCTGATCGTATCACTCTGGATCTTTGAAATGTCATGCTTTTTGCTAGTTTCAGCACAGCGCAGATATTATTTTAATGTTTATCTTCACAATGTTTAAATAGCAAATGCATTTGCGCCCATTTCTGCGCCTCTAGGCATGATATAGGCATTTGATTTTTCAGTAACTTAGGTCAATCGCTTCCGGTGAACTGTATGCCGTTACAAAATCAGCGCATTTAAGTCTGTTTTTAAAAAAATTAACAATCTTCACTGCCTGATTGATATGCAATGTAAAGTTGGTCTCAATCTCTATATAAAGCACTGCATTAAATTACATTTTTCCACGCCATGTCTTTAAAATCTAAAATTTTATTTTACCCCAATATTTTTAATGGAGTTTCTATGCTAGCCACATTTGTTGCTCTGTAAAGCTCAGTTCCACGTGAAATTGACTAAAATCACTGTAATGTGACTTGCAGCACGGGATGAGCATCATTCATTGATGTACATTCGAATCATTCATGTTTTTAAAAGCAAGAGAGAGATCACATGCTGCTGTGTGTGTGTGCGCGCTCAGCCTCAGAGACAAGCAGAGCTCACACATCTAAAGTCATCTTAATGTGAGCGTTTTAATGGTACAAATACATGCAATATTTGTGTCAAAACGCAGTGTTTAGTGATTATTCATATTAACCCTCATTTATGTAATAAACAAACGAGTTGAAAATCAAGACACGTGAAAGTGAAACCATAAATCAGAACAGTACTGCTCTTAAAGTGACAGCACGCAATATTCCTGCTACCGACTGTTTTTATCATTAATCAAACAGCAAAAGGACAAAATCACTAACTGTTCTTGACTGTATGTAACGTATGCCGTTACAATATATAGGTGCGTTTAAGGTCTGTTTTTTAAAAAATCAACTATCTTCACTGCCTGATTGACATATTATATAAAGTTGGTCTCAATCTCTACAAGAAGCACTGCATTCAATTATATTTTTCCGCTCCATTTCTTTAAAATATAAACATTTATTTTACTCCAGTATTTTCAATGGAGTTTCTGTGCTAGCCTGACTGTGTGTGTGCGTGTAAACGGCATTTTATCTCATTTTTCACTTAAACAACTAAATGAATGCTGAAGACTATTTAACTGATTATATTTTAATTACATTACAGCATTGATGCTGTAAAAGTCACATTAACCGTTCACCAGGAGTTTATTGATATGGGAAGAAATACTAGCTGTGCATATTGTTGTTGCGTTGCTAAGGCAGCTGAAATAGACCATGCCATTGACCAACTAAAAAGCTGGTCTAAAGTCAGTGTTGCATTTATATTTGTTATTTAAAGAGTGTACACATTGATGATTACATACACAAGGATGCACAGCAGCACACATATCTTACATATGAAAAATTTAAGGATTAAAATGTAAAAAAAAAACAAAAAAAAACGTCATACTATGTTACTAAACATTTGTTTTTTGTAATTATTTTACATTAAATAAGTACTCGATCATATGATAAGGCAATTTCAGATGTAGATATGGACATCTGAGTTCTTATTTTCTTTTATTGACGTTAAAAAACTTGCATCAAGGTGCATTTTCTGCCACCTACTGGACTACACCAGCATTACACCAGATGTCAAATACAGGAGAGCCGTTCTGTTAAAGAAAAAATGCATGATCATCCCCGAACCTTAATATCAGCTTCTTCTTTTTTTTCTGTACATTTGCATATTTTATTTGAATATTAGTTCTCCATTATTATTTCACCACTCTACCACAAGCATGTGTTCTGTGTAACCCTCTTGTAGATTATTGATTTAAGCCTGTTATCTTCCCTAATCATAATTTAAGTGCAAGCTCTTCACATGTGGCCATTTGTTGTACGTCGAGCGAATGAGTTATGAGCACGAGTCTCTCTCTTTCTCTCTCTCCCTCTCTCTTTGTGACACGCTGAAATTCAGCACTTACTCCAAACCATTACGAGGGTGAAAAATGACAGTCTTCTAGACTTCTATCTGCTTAACGCACTGTCTCATGCCCTAGGTCTCGTCTCAGGTTTCCTCCGTGTATGTGTGTGTGTTTATAGGACCACTCCACAGTGACCTCTGTATCATCATCAGCATTGACGCAGTTATTATGGCCTGTCTGCTGTGTGCACTGTGAATGATGACGCCTTTGCTGCGAAAGCAAAAATGCCTCCTTCGGTCATATATTCTCATGGCACATTTCAGCAGGGTCATATTTGCCCTCTTCAACAATTTGGCAACATTTTGCGAGCGACCTATTTTTTTCTTGGCACTGGCACCATATACAAGCCAGATGCGATAGAGCGATAAAACAAGCTCTTTCATGTAAATCTGCTTTTGTCCTAACTAGCCATAACAAATGTTCATTGCGAAACTTGGCTTCTGATGGTTTTATAACCCTTTGTTAAATTTCATTGGTCAAAAATACTGCTCCACATAACTATAGCTTAACTTCTTAGCCAGCATCAGGACGTGGACACACTTGGACATTATTTCGAACATGTCAGTAGCTACAGTTAGGTCCATAAATATTTGGACATAGACGTGCTTTAAAGGCAGACTGACAGCTTTAATTTGAGGGTATTTACATCCAAATCAGGTGAACCGTGTAGGAATTACAACAGTTTGCATATGTGCCTCCCACTTGTTAAGGGACCAAAAGTAATTGGACAATTGGCTTCTAAGATGTTCCATGGCCAGGTGTGTGTTATTCCCACATTATCCAAATTACAATGAGCAGATAAAAGGTCCACAAAAGGGACATTAGCCAATTCACTAAAATTGCAGATCAAGGATGATTATATCTCATCAATGATATTGGTACAGGAAAATGAACAGAATTTATGAGTGCGTTCATAAACACTGCTGATTTGCCGTAGTATTCACCAGTGCTCAACAGAATGAGCACGTGAACACAATGGTCAATCAGCGCTGTTTAAGAACTCCATGAACAGTGTCTTAAATGTCAATGAGAAATGGGCGTTTTTTTTTATTTCATTACAGAAATGTTGTACCGTGACAAGTCTAATATAGTTAAATAATCAGTTTATTTACTTGAGTTTGATGAATGGCATCTAAAATGTGTGTTTGGGAAAGAAAACATTAGCTAAGTAGTGCCATTTTCCTTAACTTAGCTGAAAATGAGGTCAAATATCCCTTTTTATTTTCACTATTCAATTAGAACGGACCTTCGGGTTACTCGGAAGGCAGTGAAATTATAAATTGGTGTCACTTTCACTTCACTGATAAGATATACAGCCAGGTACACTCCATTCCTGTGTGACTCAGGCTATACTTCCGAGTTTCTTCACACCGCAGCCTCGATTTCGCTGTTAATAATGGTGGCCGCGTGAAATCAGTCTATAAGGCAAGTTATCGTATAACGATGGTTTGTTCTGTAGACTATCGGAAAAAATATAGCTTAAAGGGGCTATTTATTTTGACCTTAAAATGGCTTCAAAAATTTTTTAAACTGCTTTTATTCTAGCTGATATAAAAACAAATAAGACTTTCTCCAGAAGAAAAAATATTATCAGACATATTGTAAAAATCTCCTTGCTCTGTTAAACATCATTTAGGAAATATTTAAAAAAGAAAAAAAATCAAAGGGGGCTAATAACTGTATATTATGTGAAAACAAACATTTTGTAAAAAAATAATCAAGGGTAATCGTTAAAAACACTAAATATGCATTTGTCAAAGCTAAAGCAAAATTGGTTTAAAATGCGTATTAATAATGTTCAACAGCATGAACCTTATTTTGATATGTAGAATTTAGTTAACGTATCAAGAATTGGAATTTGAGTAATTTAACTTTTACTCATTGTAATGAACAAAATAAAGTATTTCTTTGCAAATTAAGAAGTTAAATATCATTTATTTAAAAGAAGGTATAAAGGAAAAAATATACACCAAACTATCAGCATTGACAGATATCACTCTGAATAACTGACTGAAGATCTAGAGTTTACTGTCGGTGCATCTATACTAAGTATTGATTTAACATATATTAATAACCATTAAATTTATATGTCATCTGTGGTTAAAATAGAAGGAAAGTTGTTTTGGTAGTTTAAACACATCTTAAGGATATTAACATAGTCCCAGTATCTTTTAGAAATCCTCAATTTCCTAATTGATTATACTTTTCTGAATGTTCACTTAGAAGCCTATTTTGTTTTAAAAATTCCCCATTAAATCTAACCGTGCAACTCTGCAAATGCCCCACCCAATCTCTAATGACTTTTCTCAGTAACAAACCTTACACGAAATTCTGAGAAATTATTGAACATGCGCTTTATCGACCAAACACCTCAGGAAAAGAAGGCGAATATTGCTTTCAAGTAGGAAAATGCATAAAACATCAGGCATTCTTCTGTTGTTGCTCTTCAAAGCTTTGAAGGATTCACTCCGTCTTCAGGTTTGAATAGGAGCTCAGGTGAAGTGATTAGCTGAACACACAAAGCTGGGCTCTAAAAGGGCTCATTGTGCTTTACTCGATTCACCACCGAGGTCCTGACAAAAAGACAAGCCTGCGGTGTCTGCAGGGATTTTTAACCTCTCATTGACTTTTGACTTAAGACCTGGGAATTTAGACACTCGATAATCGATAGCAAAACAATCCCACACATATGCATGAGCAAGTTCTGTTTGTTTTTCTATACAGTCGACAAATGTTTAAGAACTCAACTTGGACTCCTTTCCAAAATCAACAGTTCAGAAATCGTAATCTAGTCCTTGAAAGTGGTGAAGGCAAACAGATTGGATAGAGTAAACAAAATTGCTGTCCACAAGGACTGCTTAATTAAAGATAGTTGCGATTAAAAATGAAGACGGCACTTCGTAAGAATTGTCACAGGAGTGAAGTAGACGCAATTGTTTTTGTGAATGACACATGCTAAATTAGCAAACTCCTCATGAGCTTTGGTTTTGAACTCCATTATGATTTATCAGAGATAGTAGATGGGTTAATTATATGCAGAACTTGCCGCCGTGATGCTGAGGGGTTTTCTTTCAGCGGTTCCAGACGTGTGGTGAGTGGAAGTTTAAATAGAGCAGGGGTTTCATTGAAAAAACTTCAGAAAATGCATTGAACGAGCTCTGGCCGTGATTCTGATGAAAAATCTCTTGACCTGTCTGATTAAACCAGCGATTGTGATCTGCCTTAAATTTAAGCTCTGACCTCTGCGACAGATGCCATTGTTGGCACGATAAAGGTCCGCAAATTGCACAGCCGTGATCAAAGCACTAATGAAAAAGTGGTCCGACAAAAAAAGTCATAGTAGAAGTTCGTACCTGAGTCGCAGTAACTTTGAGGAACGTGATGACATTGCAGATCTTAAGTTTAGCTGCAGGCTGCCTTTGGGAAAACCTGACACTTCACCTGAATCATGCCGACGCGTTTGAGAGGAACAGAAAGCGTATGTGATTTATTATAGAATGTGCATACAAGCATGTGCTAGAAATAGAGGGGTTTTGAATGTGTGTGCATATCACTCTCTTTATCCGCATTCAGTCCTTTGAGACAGCAGTTATAGCACAGTTTCATAAATGAATACTGGACTCTGTTTTATCACTTATAAATGGCAAACACAATTAAACGAATGATAGAATTTTAATTTATAGCTCAATAAAGAACCTTTACCATCTATGGATCCTTTCAGTCTCACAAAAAGATCTTTAGAATTTTTAAGTGTTTTGTTTTTAGAGAGTTATCAAGGAACTAAAGGTCCAGTAGGTGATTGTCTTCAGAAACATTTTTTTGTTGTGCTGGTTGAAAGTCAACCAGCACAACCAATAGTAGTGATTAAAGTAAATGATCTCAATGCATTTCTATGTATTTTTATATTCTGGGTAAGGCATAAGACTAAAACATTTTCATCCAATTAAATATTGTCGGGCTGAGAATTCCCATAATTCTGATAAGTAGCCCAAACTGTCTGTCAACAAATGTAGATTTGAACAACTGCTGTCATGTTCACGCAGATCCGCCGATGCGTGTTCACGCATTGTTCAAAACAAATGATGAATCTCAATTTTTTTTTAATGAATGAATATTGGAGGTTTTTTTGCACGCTGGAGGAAGGACGACACATGGCTAAAGTATTTCTTTTAGACAGGTAATGTTATGTTTTAAAACTATTTTAGTCAGGCAGAGCTGATGTAGATTGTGTTGTTTTACAAATGGGTTATATGCACAGAAGTGTTCTTCAGCCGCTTCGATAGACATTGTGATGTCTATTGGCCATCAGCGATGGCATTGTCTATCGACCCAGCCTTTTTGTGTAGCAAGCAAAACTAGTCATCACTCTCTAAATCAGTCTCACTCATCAGTCTCATTCTCTCACACACTTTTTTTTCTCCTAAAGCGACTACTGTATGCTTAGTGGTTGGCCGGTGGCATGCAGGAATTACACTTAATACTAAGCCATACTTGCATGCTATTTCAGAGCGAATATTCCGTTGCATGGTAAACAATATAGAGACTGCGTCACAGGATGTCATTGTTCAAAAATGAACCAACGTGAATATAAAACCAACTTCACCTCAGTAAAGCTGGCTAGGCGGAATAGAGCTATTTACTGATGTTTTGTTGTTAAACTAAATAAAAATCAACATTATCGAAGCTGTAAAAGGTCCCATATTTAAATTAAAAATATTCACATCAATCTTGCGCCGGAAGATTTCAGTGGCTGTACAACATTTTTGTACATATAACCCAAACACAATGTTTTAAAACATAACATTACCTGTCTAAAAGAAATACTTCAGCCATAGTGTCGTCCTTCCTTGTGCAAAACTAACTCCAATTTTGATTCAGCATTTGTTTTTACTGCTGTCACTCTCTCTTGTGTTCAAACGCAAACGGCGGATCTACGTGAACAGGTGCGCAGTTGTACAAATCTACATTTGCTGACAGACAGTTTGGGCTTATCAGAATGTTGGGAATTGTCGGCCCGACAAATTTTAATTAGATAAACATTTAGTCTTATGCCTTACACAGAATATAAAAATACATACAAATACATTTAGATCCTTAACTTTAATCATTACTATTGGAATGTGAAGAGTCTACCAGTCAACCAGCACAACAAAAAAATGTTTTTGAAGACAATCACCTGCTGCACTTTTAAGTGATGGAGTAAGGAGGGTGGAATGATTTTATTTCATTTTATTTTATTTTATTATTATTTTTAATAGCGAGAAGAGTATTTCTAGAGGTGGTTTGTAAGGCCCACTCCCCTGTGTGAGGCACACATGATAAATGCACAATGTTCTTTTTTTTAGATATGGAGTGATTATTAGAAAATGTCTGGTGCAAAACTGGTGCAAGTGTTGGTTAAAGAGTCAGAGAGATGAAAGCGTGTTTTCTACAGGTGGTTTGTCAAGCCCACTCGCCTGTGTGAGGCACGCTCAGAATTGTGTATTGTATTGATGATTGTTAAATTAGTTGCACAGACTCGGCTCATAGATCCTCAGATGCAGAAATGGTGCATCCTTAGATGCGAAACCGTACACAAAGTTACAAAAAATGTTGTGCGTTCCACAAGCTGAAATTATATTGCGAACACCCAAAGCTAACATCTGCCAACATCGCAGTGATGTCATATTTGCCGTGGGCACCCAGGGAAACCTGCGGACACGTCGAGTAGAAACCAGCCTTAATCTAGCATCACGTTCTTCAGCCTCCGGTGCCTAGACTGCAGCTCTGCATAAGACCTTTGACCAGAGAAGAAATGGTCGTGCCCAACTGAGCCTGGTTTCTCTCAAGGTTTTTTTTCTTTCACTTTCGTCAATTGGTGAAGTTTTGTTCCTTGCCACTGTCACCACTGGCTTGCTTGGTTTGAGACTTGTAAAGCTGCGCATTAATGAATTTACTCTTCAGTGTTTGGACTTTCAGCAGTGAAAATTAAACCACTGAACTAAACTGAACTTCAACTCTGAAAACTGAACTGACACAGTTTCAATTTACTAGAACTTCTATGTTAAGCTGCGTTGACACAATCTACATTGTAAAAGCGCTATAGAAATAAACATGAATCACATGACACGATAGCTTGACAAGCCATAATATGGGTGCATCCTATTTTGCATATTTGTGCTATGTATATCTTGATTTTGAGATTAAGATTAACACATCACAAGTAAGCTTACTGTTGTTGTTTTTTTATCAGAAATATTTGTAGTCATTCTGGTTGTTTCCACTTTTGCCTCTGGCTCAGGCATAAATGGCTTAATCATGATGCTTGCTATCCTGAGTGTAGAGTGGAGCATAACCCTATTAAAACACACAACATGCTGTTAATCACGGTGTGAACAGGGTTGCCAAGTTTTCACAAAAAAGCTAGCCCAATGTCCTGTCAAAAATAGCCCCAAACTAGCCCTATAATATCAATCTCAATCTTTGCATTTCTAAAATATTTTACACCACTCTATGTATTATAACTTTCCTTACCAAAATAACTGTGGCGACGTGGTGGTGCAGTGGGTAGCACGTTTGCCTCACAGCAAGAAGGATGCTGGTTTGAGCCTCGGCTGGGTCACTTGGCATTTCTGTGTGGAGTTTGCATGTTCTCTCTTGGCGTGGATTTCTTCCGGTTGCTTCGGTTTCCCTAACAGTCCAAAGACATGTGGTACAGGTGAATTGGGTATGTTAAAATGATGCTAGATGGATGTTTCCCAGTGATGGGTTGCGGCTGGAAGGGCATCCACTGCGTAAAAAAAACATATGCTGGATAAGTTGGCGGTTCATTCTACTGTGGCGACCCCAGATTAATGAAGGGACTAAGCTGAAAAGAAAATGAATGAATGAAAATAACTATATTAGTAATGATAAAGATTCTGTTATCATAAATAATCATCTTATCTTAAATTGACAGCACAGCTGGCACATGTCTTTCATGACTATCTGGCCAATGTAAACCCTAAACTTGTGAAATAAATTTTCAATTAAGATGTTTTCAAAATCTAAAACAAGCATATAAGATATTCTTTAAATTCTAAATCGACAGACTATTGATCACATCTTTTTTGCAGTTATTATTTAGCAACAATCCTGAGTATTGATAATCTGTTTCCATAAAAACAAAAACAGCTCCACACACATTCTCCTCTTGTGCTTAAGAAGCTCACAGAAGTGTGCTTACTCTGATTTATCATCCTTGCACAGTGTTTTTGTCATTGGTAGAATATAAATTTGGTACAGTAAAATATTTCAGTGCAACCACATAAACATTATTCATGCAATACGTCAAACCTAAAAAAAAAACTAATAAATACAACTAAAAAATAACTACCTGCGGCAAATGTAGCTCAATTCTGTGGAAAAACAGCATACTTGGCAACACTGGGCGTGGATACATTGTGAGGAAGTTACATTTACATTGCCAATCACAGTAGTTGGTGTTTCTGCACTAGGTAACATTTCAAATTGAGTGTTTTTCAGAGAGACTGAATGAAGATTTGATGATTAGATTTTTTTTATGTAAAATGCAAACTTTATGAACTAATCTTGGGGAAAAACTGCCTTTTATAGATATGGAGATTTTAATGTGGTAAAATCTGTCAGAATATGTAAGTATGTCACAGCCAGTATGTGCTAGATTTGTGATTGCACAAAAGACTGTGGCGACACAGTGGCTCAGCCCGGCTGGGTCAGTTGGCATTTCTGTGTGGAGTTTGATAGTTCTCCCTGTGTTGGCGTGGGTTTTCTCTGGGTGCTTCAGTTTTCCCCACAATCCAAAGACATGCGCTATACAGAAGGTTAATTGAATAAACTAAATTGGTCCCAGTGTATGTGTGTGAGTGAGAGTGTATGGATGTTTCCCAATACTGGGTGCAGCAGGAAGGGCATCTGCTTTGTAAAACATATGCTGGATAAGTTGGTGGTTCATTCCGCTGTGGCGACCCTTGATATATAAAGGGACTAAGCCGAAGGAAAATGAATGAATGAATGAATGAATGAAAAGACTCTTGTGGCAGTTTTTTTAAGCTTTTGTTAGATCAAACCTGCCACAGCAATTCTGAAATGTTGTGCATAAACCTAAAAGTGACTTTTTGCTGATGGTTGCATATCAAAATGAAAAGTATCTGTGGCAATAAAGTACACACTTCTATTTGTAAAAAAAACTTACACTGTACTACAAAAAAACACTTTCCCATCATCCACAAAACACTACAAACTTTTTATATTTGTTATATAATTGCTTATATATTATACATTCACTGGTCATTTTATTAGCACCTGTCCAACTGCTTGTTAACACAAATATCTAATCAGCCAATCACATGGCAGCAACTCAATGAATTTAGGCATGTAGACATGGTCAATATGATCTGCTGCAGTTCAAACCGAGCATCAGAATGAGGAAGTAAGGTGATTAAGGTGACTTTGACTGTGGCATCGTTGTTTGTGCCAGACGAGCTGGTCTGAGTATTTTAGAAACTGCTGATCTACTGGGATTTTCACGCACAACCATCTCTAGGGTTTACAGAGAATGGTCAGAAAAAGAGAAAATATCCAGTGAGCTGCAGTTCTGTGGGCACAAATGCCTTGTTGATGCCAGAGGAGAATGGCCAGACTGGTTCCAGCTGATAAAAGGCAACAGTAACTCAAATAACCACTCGTTACAACCAAGGTATGCAGAAGAGCATCTCTGAATGCACAACTCATCCAACCTTGAGAGGGATAGGCTACAGCAGCAGAAGAACACACCGGGTGCCACTCCTGTCAGCTAAAAACAGGAAACTGAGGCTACAATTTACACAGGCTCACCAAAATTGGACAATAGAAGATTGGAAAAACGTTGCCTGGTCTGATGAGTCTGAATTTCTGCAGCAACATTCAGATGGCAGGGTCAGAATTTGGCATCAACTACATCAATGCATAGATCTATCCTGCCTTGTATCAACGGTTCAGGCTGGTGGAGGTGGTGTAATGGTGTGGGGGATATTTTCTTGACACACTTTGGGCCCATTAGTACTAATTGAGCATCATGTTAATGCCACAGTCTACCTGAGTATTGTTGCTGACCATGTCCATCCCTTTATGACCACAGTGTACCCATCTTCTGATGGCTACTTCCAGCAGGATAAAGCACCATGTCATAAAGCACAAATCATCTCAGACTGGTTTCTTGAACATGACAATGAGTTCACTGTACTCAAATGGCCTCCATAATCACCAGATCTCAATCTAATAAAGCACCTTTGGGATGTGGTGGAATGGGAGATTCGCATTATGGAAGTGCAGCCGACAAATCTGCAGCAACTGCGTTATGCCATCATGTCAATATGGACCAACATCTTAATTGGATGAACTAATTGGCCGTAGTGTATGAGTGTGTGTGTGCACATGTGAATGCAAGAGTGCATGGGTGTTTCCCAGTACTGGGTTGTGGCTGGAAGGGCATCCACTGCGTAAACATATGCCGGAAAAACCAGAGACTAAGCTGAAGGAAAATGAATGAGAAGGGGTGTCATGGTGGCACAGTGGGTAGCACGATCGCCTCACAGCAAGAAGATCGCTGGTTCGAGCCTCAGCGGGGTCAGTTGGCATTTCAGTGTGGAGTTTGCATGTTCTCTCCGTGTTTGCGTGGGTTTACTCCAGGTGCTCCGGTTTCCCCCACAAGTCCAAAGACATGCAGTATAGGTGAATTGGGGAAGCTAAAAATTGTATATGAGTGTGAATGAGTGTGTATGGATGATTCCCAGTGATGGGTTGCAGCTAGAAGGGCATCCGCTGCGTAAAACATATGCTGTATAAGTTGGCAGTTCATTCCGCTGTGGTGACCCCAGAATAATAAACCGATTAAGCCGAAAAGAAAATTAAAGAATGAATAAAAAAGAATGAGAAGAAAAGGGTGAAATATACTCAATTTTATATTTAATTAGTGACAGATTTTTTTTAATAGCTAAAATTGACATAACTACATTCTCTTTTATTTAAATTCCTTTCAGTTCCAAACTATAAAAAGATTTACAATGCAGGGTTTTGAATGTATGATTATTTTGGACCCCGCTGGCCAGTGTGTTTTGATATTCAGACTTCGGTGAAACTCCTATTTTTCTACAGCGAACATGATGGGATATGAGCACGGAGAGAAATGGCCTAGGAATGGCCAGACCGTGAGAGATTATAAAAATCGTGTGTGTGTGTGTGTGTGTGTGTGTGTGTGTGTGAGTGAGTATTGGGCTTATGATCACAGAAGTGGTCTTTTAATGAAAGTTATGTAATAGATCTTTTTGTATGACTCATCCTAATACACGCACACACACTCTATTAAGAAGTGAATGTGCATTTTTGTCCCTCCTCAAACAAATTTAAGTATTCACATCATTTGCTAAGTATGGCAAACAAAAAATAAATCACACATGGCTCAGTTTCTCGCTTCTAATGGCTTCCCAAACAGGATTTTATGCCCAGAGATTTCCCAACATCTATATGGGTGTTGTTGTCATGGTTATAGTGGTTGCTACCATGGTTCAGGTTTACTGGGGCCCATAGGAGAGATCATGACAATAGACCCCACTGGTGTCCAAACCAAATAACCACTGCAAACATGACCAGTTTTATGTTTTTTTTATTATAAATATGAATCATACTTTTATTTACATTTAGTGTATGAAAATGAATATACCACATGTATGAATATTAGTTACTTTATATTTTAAAATCAGACCTAAAATAATAATTTCATTCATTTTTTTTTCAGCTTAGTGCCTTTATTATTCTTGGGTCGCCACAGCGGAATGAACCGCCAATTTATCCAGCATATATTTTACACAACGGATGCCCATCCAGCTGCAACCCATCACTGGGAAACACCCATACACTCTTATTCACACACATACACTATGGCTGATTAGCTTATTCAATTCACCTATAGCGCATGTGTGGGAAACAGGAGCACTCAGAGGAAACCCACACCAACACGTGGAGAACATGCAAACTCCACACAGAAATGGCAACTGACCCAGCCGGGACTCAAACCAGCGACCTTCTTGCTGTGAGGTGATCGTGCTACCCACTGCTCCACCATGACGCCCTAAATAATAATAAAAATAATGTAGACATGGAGATTTTTAATAATATAATAATCATAATGAACGTGTCATATTGTTATTTTTGAGACTTCAAAATGCAGTGAATAATTGTTTATTATTTAAACTTTTAGGGCTCTTATTTTAATGATCTAGAAGCAAAGTCTAAAGTGCATGGCACAAAAGCATTAAGGGCGTGTCTGAATCCACGTTTGCTATTTTGAAGATGGAAAAATACAGTTTGCGCACCGGCGCATGGTCTAACAGAGCTATGCTTTATTTTCTTAATGAGTTATGGGTAGGGCCAGACGGAATCTGCAGACGTTTTTTGCTATTTCTGCTGAGAATTTTGGTAAAAATCTGCGGATCTCTGCGGAATTATTTTGGGAGTATCATAACTAAAACCTTAATATGTGAAATAAAAATAATACCTTTTTAACTTTTTATTTAATGTTTAAAATCCAAATCCAATTAGATTCACTTTATTTGGTAAACAAAGCAAGTCTCTCATATAATATATCTACTAAAAGGCAGAAAATATTACTGTATAAACTGCATTGTACATGACATATTTTCATATTAGTCAATAATATTACTGTAATTAATTAAAAAACTGAATAAATATAGATTTACACACATTTACTCAAGTAAATAAACAGAATTAATTATGGGCTGGAAATCTGCAGAAACTCTGCAGAATCTACGTGCGCAGAATTCTGCAGATTTTTAACCCATCATTGATTCTGTTTATTTACTTGTGTAAATTTATATTTTTTCAATTTTTTGATTAATTTCAGTATAAGTATTGACTAATATGAAAATATTCATTTGATTTATTTACAACACTGTTTGTAAAGAAATATTTTCTGTCTTTTTGTAGATATATATTATATGGGAGACTTGCTTTGTTTACCAAATAAAGTGGATCTAATTGGATTTGCATTGTAAACAATAAATAAAAGTTTAAAATTTATTATTATTTTTATTTAATATATAAAGGTTTTGGTTATGATACTCCTAAAATCATTCCGCATAAATCCGCAGATTTGTAACAAAATTCTTTGCAGAAATAGCAAAAAATGTCCACAGATTCTGTCTTGCCCTAGTTATGGGTATGTTTTGAGAATAACGTGCAATCAGTCTCTTCTCACATTTCCTTTAGGAGTCAGTTGCATTGCGCCATGGTGCATTTGCTATTTACATGGTGGACTTTGTAAGTGGAAAAACTGAATGCTTCACTAGCGGTTATAAGACAGACCATCTGCAGCGCAAGAATAAAGAACGAGCCTCATCCATTCGGCTTCTTTACTTTCTCTTTACATTTACTGTTTACACTTTTACACTGTTTATTAGAAAAATAAACAGTGTAGTACGCAATCCAATGAAGACATCCATTAACCTACATATTTAATTTAGTTAAAGCGCAAAAATTTGTTTTAAAACTATTTCTAAATTCAGTTCCAATTTCCAGCAAACGAATAAATGAACAGTATAATGGAGTGTGGTCAAAAAACCAAACACACTTTCTATCCAAACACACTTTCTATTGCCCCATATGGTGATGCAGACGTTCCAAAACCCAACAGGTGGACAAATCTAAACTTGTTTTTATTTAAACAAATATAAATATGCATATAATAAATAATACTGCTAATAATATTAACATTTATACAAAAGAAAGTTGTAGTGAATAAACTGAAAAAAGCCCCCAGAGGGCAAGAAGGCATGCAGGCAGGCGGTTGTTTATATATTTATATAGAAAGTAATAATTTTTGTAATATTTTAATCATTTTATTCTTTTTCATATGTAAATATATTTGTGTATTGCTTTACATCCTGTGTGTATTAAGAAATGTGTATGCGTTTAAGGTCCACAAATAACGCGCTCTGTACTGGACTTTAGAGCAGCTTTTAACTGGTCAATGGTGCAGTCTATTTTAGTTTCTCAAAATAGCAACGCACCAACAATGTGCCTTAACACACCTCCTTTCTAGACCGGAACACCCATGAGTCCACAAAGCATTACAAATGGATTTACTATTTAAACAAAAAGTGGAAAAATGATGTTTGCGTTGGTCTGAAAATAGCAACAAATCCCGCCAAGCACATCTTGTGCCTTATTGCGTCGGGTGTATGATAGGGCCCTTAGAGTGACTTTTTAATAATATTCAGATGTGTCCATCACTGGATTAAATGCATGAAGACATAAATGGCTAATTATTTTTAAATACATTTAAATTAAGGCTACACAATATATTGTTTGAGCATCGATAACGCAATGTGTGCGTCCACAATAGTCACATCGCAATATATGACATTTGTGGAGACTCTGCAGAATTTAAGCATAGTAGAGTGAAAGTTAATCATGTGCTTTTACGGCCTATGACTATGTAAGCATTTTAAGACAGCATAAAAAGGTTTAATAAAGATTCATTTTATTAAACAATTTATATGATGAAGACCCTGCATTGCTAATTTACATTTGATTATTCAGTTTCTGTAACTGAATACTCTTGGTAGAAAACCGTAAATCAATTATATCACTTCAATATTTGCTCCATTGTGTTTATTTATGGCTGTATTTAGTTTATTTTATGTATATAATAAATTACATAAAAAATATATTTATATTTCACTCCCATATAAAATCATCCTAATCAATCTAAAGTCTTTGCAAAAAACATCAGTCATCTGGTGAAATTATATTTCAATATGTTTTATTATATATCTATATATATATCACAGAGAAAAAATATTGCAGTGTCAAATATTTTCAACATTGCGCAATCTTAATTTAAATACATTTATATTTATATATTCTGACCTATGACATGACCACAAATGTTCAGCTTTATTATAGGCCTATAGTTTATTAACACTTTTCAGTAAGACTCTTTAGGTTGCATTTATCTTAAGGGATCTTTTATCTTATGCATTTATCTTAGGCGATGTTTATTTATTAGTTGCGGTTTAATATCTCATTAGCATCAAGTTGCACATAGAAAATAAATCAAAAAAGTTCAGTTGCTTTTTAAACTAACATTAACATCATAACTTCCCTAACAAATGAAGCTATTGTTGATGTTACTTAATGCATTAATAACATTTAATAATGAGACCCCATTGCATGTTGTACTTTATTATACATTTAATTGAATACGTTTGTACCATTTGTTTATCCAATGCTATCTCACAGCAATTTGTAACATTTTGATTTAGTGGCTACTTTGTATGAAATCGTACAATCTTATTTGTGCAATTTAGTATGATTTGCTCATCTCCAAATAACTGTTGGGTTTAGGGGTGGGGTTGGGTGCCATGCCTCTTTTTAAAAGTTGGCATTTTCATGTGACTGAACTTGTATGAATTCATATGAATTAGCCACTAAACTGACAAAACGTGAAATACTTAAATTTCCTCGTGAGATCAGGCTGGTTTATCTGAATATCATTATACATGTTAGAGTGACCCTATCCGCTTGTTAAGTGTGATGTCACGCGAATCGGCTTCTGGGTCCAAGCTCCATTTTAAGTTGTATGGGGAGGCTCATCAAATGGTTATAATAATAGTTTACAAAGCGATGTAAT
Source organism: Danio tinwini (assembly GCA_903798205.1). Taxonomy (NCBI): domain Eukaryota; kingdom Metazoa; phylum Chordata; class Actinopteri; order Cypriniformes; family Danionidae; genus Danio; species Danio tinwini. Next base: position 25,239,793 of record CAIGQZ010000379.1, read on the forward strand.
ACTTTTGAAAATCACTATATATATAACCCATTTCTATTATCAAATGACCAGAAAGTGATATATTTTTTATATATTTTGTTAAAATATTGGTGTCTGTGATGCAACAAGTCCAGAGACTGTCATGTACAGCATGATTTTTTATAAAATTCACTTTAATATGTGATATGACTAAAAAGTGGCAGAAAACAAATATTTTCTCAATGCAAATGAGTAGCAGCTTGGACCCGGAAACAGTATTTTATACATCAGCAATATGTCATGACTTAACAAGCGGATATCCTGATGGAAGCTTCAGCAATTATCTCGACTCAACCAAAATGTTTTTTGCAGCCATGACTAAAGTCTTACCAAGTTTTAGGAACAACAAGTAATAACATGACTTCTAGTTGATCAATTGGTATTAGAAGTGGCTTATATGAAAGACAAAGGCTTCTAGATTACAATTATTTTTAGCAAAATAAAATATGATCATGCCTTGATTTTTAATTATTTAATTAGAACAGTAAGGTCTGACTTTGCTTGGACGAAAGTCTTGTCACTAATAATGTACAGTACAGAATATAAAGTCATGGTGCAGTGGAAAAAGAATTATTATTGTGTACGACTCCCATGAGCTTGGAGGACTGCATCCATACATCTCTGCAATGACTCAAATAACTTATTAATAAAGTCATCTGGAATGGCAAAGCGTTCTTGCAGAACTCCTAGAGTTCATCAAGATTATTTGGATTCATTTTTAATGCCTTCTCCTTCATCTTACCCCAGACATGCTCAATAATGTTTATGTCTGGTGTCTGGGTTGGCCAATCCTGGAGCACCTTGACCTTCTTTGGTTTCAGGAACTTTGATGTGGAGGCTGAAGTGTGAGAAGGAGCCCTATCCTGCTAAAGAATTTGCCCTCTCCTGTGGTTTGTAATGTAATGGGCAGCACAAATGTCTTGATACCTCAGGCTGTTGATGTTGCCATCCATTCTGCAGATCTTTCGCAGGCCCCCATACTGAATGTAACCCCAAACCATGATTTTTCTTTCACCAAACCTGACAAATTTCTATGAGAATCTTGGGTCCATGCAGGTTCCAGTAGGTCTTATGCAGTATTTGTGATGATTGGGAGGCAGTTCAACAGATGATTCATCAGAAAAATCGACCTTCTGACACGTTTCCAAATGATCAACTAGAAGTCAAGTTATTATTTGTTGCTCTTACCACTGGGATCGATGACAATACTTTTGTCAGGTAGTGTACCTAATTGCAATAGTTTCCAGTATCAATCTTGCATATCAATCTTATATATTTAAATCATGTCATGACATTTTATCAAACGTTTGCCTTTTTAGTGCCGTTTAGTGTGGGTGGGTATGAAAACGGCAATCGAACTCGGGTGAGCTCCAAAAGTGGGCCAAATAAGCATGCCAAGACTTCGTACACTTTCAAACAAACCCTGGAGCGAATCATTTGTCGTGTGAACGTGAACCGACCAAAATGCAAGAAGTACTTCCCTTTTTGGACAAAACCAGCAATGTGCATTCTGCGACAGGTCAGTAAAAAAATTTTGGCACTACCCCAATTATGGTGAGTTGCAGACAAATGTGGAGTTGTTAGGAGGTTTATACTGCCTGCTGACATTTCCTCTGTTCTTTGGTTACTTATGTGTGTTGCGCATGTGAGTTTCCCACCCATTAATTCTGACCAATCAAAATGCAGTTCAGGAAATTTGTCTAGCCAGTGACTGATCTTTTCTGGTTCGGTTTAGAGCAGTTGGTCAGGTGTTAAACAGAATCAAAACGGCTGAAAAATGCTACAATGTCGTTTTTAATCTTGGAACGGACCAAAGGAAACTTATTACATGTGTGAAAGCACCCTAAAGATCTGAGTATGATGTGATCAGTGTTGGGGTTAAGGCATTACAAGTAAACGTGAGTTTACAATGTTACTTTTCTAAGTAACAAGTAACGCATTACAATAAAAAAATCTGTAATATTTAACTTTTTTAATACAAATGCAACGCAAGTTACTTTTTGGTTTAATTAATTAGATTTTAAATAGGAAATTGCTGAATTAAAAGAAACCAAGATGGCAAAGGCTTACATTTCTTCGATGGAAAAGGGGATTGTCTCAATGGACAGTGAATTGTAGCAAACACATTGCTTTAAACTATCATTTATCTGTATATACAGCATGTAGAGCTCTGGGCTCAGGAAGTTAACAGCTCAGAAGATAACATTATCCTACATCACAAATGTCAAATCCAGCTCCTGGAGAGCCACTGCTCTGCACAGTTTAGCTTTAACCCTAATTAAACAAACCTGATCAAACTAATTGAGTCCTTCAGGCTTGTTTGAAACCTACAGGAAGTGTATTGAAGCAGGGTTGGAACTAAACTATGCAGAGCTGCAGCCCTTCAGGAACTAGATTTGACACCTGTGTCCTACATTATTAATTATTGATGTGTTTTTTAAAGGTAATTGAAGGTTATACAGTGTGTTGTAGAAGAAAAAGGAAGAAAACAAACCCTTGCAAGTTCTGAGATCAAGCCTCAGCCAGCTGAGAAAAAGTAATGCAAAAGTAACATACCACATTACTTGCCATAAAAAGTAACTAAGTAACCCAACTAGGCCTGTTACGATAAGTCATTTTTGTTGTGCGATATATTGTCATAGAAATTATTGCAATAAGTGATATTATTGTCATTTTAGGACCAATTGCCGGTTTATATGGTTCTACAACAGGATTTACATCGGCATAAACGTATTCAAGGCACAAAAACCCATGGTAATGTCCTTTTGGCTTTAATGTTATTAGTAATTCATAACTTTTCTGGAAGTGGACTGCAGATTTGAAGCAGAGTTTACTTTGAAACCGGTAGTAGTCAATAATCAATAATATATTGATTATTGTGTCAGGCCTAAACGCAACTAGTTTTCTTTTTTGGGGAGTAACTCAATATTGTAATCCCTTTCAAAAGTAACTTTCCCCAACACTGAATATGATATTGTATGATCACCTATTCTTTTTTATATTATTATATATAATTTTTTATACAAAAGTTCTGTCTGGTTCTCAAATCTGAATGGCTGATAGCTGTGAGATATTAAAGTAATATCAGTACTCATACAGCCTCTTCACCCTTGTGTATTACTCCGCCCACACGAGTGGCAAGCAGAAGACTACATTTTGACAAATATTGCAGCTGATGAACAACATGATGTCCTTATGAGGCATTTTAGGCGGAAAATTTGTTGTTTAGATTGCAACTATGCAGTTTATTTATATGGATAGTGCCTATTTTAAATATTCGTAATTTCAGAGATTTAGCATGTTGGCAGCCATGCCATACTGAGACCACATAATATGTCCTTATAGGAGAAAATCAGCAATTTCTCAGCGTAAGTTTCAAACTACAGCTGAACAAATAATTACAGAACAGGTAAGTGACATTCTAAGTGGATCTCTCTCTTTTGTATGTTGTAGTGCTGTATTTATACCATAGTAATCTGATAGTGTTTACTTTGCTCTGGCTTTTTTGGGGTTATTTATTGTCAAATCCAGATTGTAACAGAGATATAGTGGGAAATCTCTGTAGACTGATGGCATTTCTTGCAGTTCAGGCTTATAATCTTAAAATGTGAGCAAAATCAGCTGTTTTGTCATCACTTTAGACATTACACAAGAAAATCATTCAAATACTAGCTCTAAAGTGACGTTTGTGAAGAATGTAGTTCCTCTTAAAAAGGGGTTTTTGAGACTCCGTGTTTGATTTTCTTTTTTATACACACGATTATGCCATTGAACTGTTGTATAAACGCAATATCACATTCGTAGCAGTGCGATATGGCTGTATATCGGCACTGGTGGTACACCTAAGGCACTCGGCCTATGGCCTTGAGCCAACGCTCGCCTCCCAAGAGTGCTGATATACAGACATATCTATCGCACTAACACTCGTGTGATTTTTCTCATATATGTCTCAATCAGAATAAGTATGTTGCTTCATTTTAAGTGACCTTTTGACATTATAAAGCAGAATCTTGCATTTAACATGCTTTATATCATGTGTACTGTATATAATATAGCTTTTGTAAATTTAATCTGAAGCTGATGCTAAAATGGTATGTCTCGTCTTCATTAATGTTTTTTTTAGTGTAGCATTATCAGTGCCAACAAAAAGTTGCATTTTACTGCCACTTTAAATAGCCACAAAATCAGCATTTCATTATTTATTTTCAGCTTTTTTTATCATAGGTGATCATTTTTAAGCGGTGTGTGAATCTGTGGATAATGATACTGTGATAAATGCGGTACTTGAGTTCCCATTAGTGTGTCTCAGCATAAATAAATGGTCTAATTTACTGTGGTAAAGATGAACTCTCAATAATCACCACATGACTAATCAGCTGTGCTTTTATTTTTTTTCTGGATGCCCACAATATTGTCAAATTTTTTTGTGTGGTATCTAGTGATCCCAGAAATGAAGATTGGACTTGATACTGAAATATTGAGAGTTAGATTGAGGTTTGGTGCTGGCTGTCGGTTTTGATTGGATAAAAAGTGTCCTCCATGTGGAAGTTGTGGTCTGATCTTTTATTATAGATCATTTATGTCTTGCCAGAGCCGCTCTGCACATCAGGGCCCGATATAGGCTAATGAATGCAGAATTTGCTTGCTAGTCTCTGGCATCAAGCATCTGTACAAATATAAGAACAAGAGAATTCTGAGCAGGCTGAAATACTGCGTCATCAATGGAGTTTGTATTGTTACTTCAGTGGGATTCTGTGTGTCAGTACAAGTCATTTATTGATGTCAGTAGTAGACATAAAAGCATCTCCACAGCGCAGGGAGACATTAGGTACTGTAGCACGCAGATTAATAATGTAGTAAAGAGATTCACTGGGTTGTTCATAGTTACAGGATGGAAGGTGGTGTGTGTGTGTGTGTGTGTGTGTGTGTGTGTGTGTGTGTGTGTATGTGTGTGTGTGTGTGTGTGTGTGTGTGTGTGTGTGTGTGTGTGTGTGTGTGTCTATGGGCTTTAACAAAGAACTTTTGCGTCAAGAACCATTTTTCTCTGAATAAGTTCTCAAGGATCATGTGATATTTAATATTCAGCTTTGAATCACAAAATAACATACAGCTATTTTAAATTGTAAATAATATTTAGTTGTATTGACATTTTTACAAATTCAACAAACATATATATATTAGGGCTGTCAAATGATTAAAAAGAATTTACTAATTAATTACACTTTTTTGTGATTAATCATGATCAATCACAAAAGTAATTAATCATGATTAATCTCACAAATAAAAAAAATCCAAAATACAGGCATTGCAAATATGAAAATTGGAAAATAATAATAATAATAAAGTATTAAATACAAACAATTATATTCATTGTAAAGTTTATTGCGAGTTGAGAACATTAATTATAAAGTAGAAACAATTTTGCTTAGTCCTTCTTAACATTTAGCCAGTTGCAGTCCAGTCTATTGACATTATCAGGGAACAACACACACACACACACACAAAGAGAGAGAGAGAATGCGCAGTACAGCGCACTCCCTTCAGGTGATGCGGCCTTAATTGTTTTATACTGAAACATTCCTTCTAAAAGCGCTTCCTTGGTATCCATATTTCTTTGCACATTAAACACACGCAGGGCCGGAGCAAGCTGAACTGGTGCTCTAGACAAACACAGCAATCACGCCGCCCTCAACCCGAAAGTGAAATAGGAAGTGACCGGTTCGCGAATGAAACTGAGGACCGAAAGAGAGGGGGTGGGTGTCGCGGATAAAAGTGAGGACCGGGGTGGTTCGCTCACTATTCTACCGTGGTTGCCTAGATTCTAAGCGGTCTCTAGGTCACCTCTATGGACGCGCCAGCCCTGAACACACATTGGCCCCAACAGGAAATACAAAAAAAAACTTCAA
>CAIGQZ010000379.1:25260716-25279585 GCA_903798205.1 Danio tinwini
TCTAAAAAGAGCAGTGAAAATTAAACCACACTGATTTCGACTAAACTGAATTTTAACTCTGAAAACTGGACAGACACAGTTTCAATTTACTAGAACTTTTTTGTTAAGCTGCTTTGACACAATATACATTGTAAAAGCGCTATACTGTAGAAATAAAGATGACTAAAAAGAGCTATAGTAATGTCAACAAAAAAGCATAAAGTGTGCAGGGAATTCTGGGAAAGCCCAATTACAGTTATACACTACATAGGAAACCTAATGTTAACCATGTTACAGATTCTTTTAGTGTTTTTTTTTTTACTGTTGAAATCTGACATTTTTCACAGTGTACTAATACTCTGTGGCATGTAGTTGCAATGTAACCTACCATATAGTCAATTACAGTTTTTCTCAGTGGCTTTGGAGCATTTCTTACAACACTATAAACATTTGCACAACAGTTAATGCATTTCTCAAAACAATTAGTCATATATGCACATCATAGTAGCAGTTTCTCATTCCTTCCAGCAAATTGCAAATGCTTTTGGACATGCATCAATTGCTTTCATACAACTCTCTGCTGCTTATAACTTTATCATTTGCTTATGTCATGTCAGTCAAATTGAACTAAACTTGTGGATGCTGAATAGTCATTTTATATCAAGCTAATAGTCCTCATTTCATTGCTGGAGTCATTACATACAAAAATGTTGAACTAGTTGTCAAAATCTGTCAAGATAATTTTATTTAAAAACTTTAAATCTTTTTTTTCTGAAAATGTCTTCTAAATTGAACAATTTCATGAATGATTTACAGACCTGTGTATGTTGTAGGTTCAGTTCCAATATGTACTGCAATATTGTTTACAGTTGTGCACAGCTCTACCCAAAGGGAGTTTATGTTTGTTGTAAATAAGGGTGTATTTATTATTTTGCACAATGCTGTGAATAAATTAGAATTGTAAAGAGCAAATGCAGTAAAAATGTGAAACACATATTCAGTGTCTTGTACTCAGATACCTCACTAAATGCAGTGAAGTCTAACTTTACTGTAGTTTTCAAATGGCTGTGCAAATAGTATATAGTGCTGTCTTGAGCATTTTCAGGACGTGTCACCAAAATCTGACTTTTTTTTGCATTGGAAAACATTTACAGAGTAAAGTGTCATAATGAAAACATGACAAAGCCATTTGACTATCTTGTTCATAAACAATGATGTCAGAACTTTTCATCTTGATGACACTGACACTTTCATTGACATAAATACTTGCTTTTGAGGAATGAGCTCTCCATTTTGAGCAAGTGACACACTTTTGCAGGTTATCAACTAAGTTTTGCAGTTTACACTAATTGTTTTGAGACATGCATTAACTGTTGTGCAAATGTAAATAGTGTTGTGAGAAATGCACCAAAGACACTGAGAAAAACTGTAAATGTGCAAAATGGACCATCAAAATAAAGTTAGACCAATAAATGTGCTTTATTGGCATTGATGGTTCCATGAAGAAGCTTTAACATACATGGAAGTTTTTCATGCCACAAAAAGTTGTTTTCAGTGGCAAATAAGGGTTCTTTAGATTGTAAAATAAGTACTATGCTATAAATATGGTTCCATGAAGTATCTTTGGGTTTTTCTATGGCAATACTGTGAAAACCTCTTTATGGTACTTTCCTGGCACCTTTATTTTTAGGAGTGATAGACTTTTGTATCGCAAGAACGGTCAGAGAAGTAGAGGACATTGCCTGTATGTGTGAAATAAATCATGATTTAGAGCATCTTTCCGAATTAATATGATTGAAACGACATTATTTGAAGGACAAGTGAAAGTGCTAATAACTTTCCAAAGACTTTGCACTGCAATAATCAGTGAATAATTGTCTGCAACAGGGACCGTCTGCTATGATCAAACTTTTGTTGTGTGTGCGCGCTTGTACGTGTGTAATCTGTTCATTCAGAGTTAGTGGCGTGTGTTTACGTCCCACCCTCCTGTAGTTCCTCTGTTTTGTACTTAATTGAATATGTTTAATATTTTAGTTCAAAAGGTTCCAGTTGTCTGAAATATATTGATATTAATGTTGTGGAAGACACTAATTACTCTAACAGACGTGTGCCGCGTGTGTTTGTGTATGACTTTGAAGTGGACTGTTTTAATTAATTAGCTTAATTATATTTCAAAGCTTCTAATGAAGTACGGCAGATTAGCATACACAATAAATCCATCACTGGAAGCGGCGACAGTTCCTCACACACACACACACACACACACACACACACATGCACTGTGATATTAAAGCTGGACGTCCTCTCTCATCTCTCTGTTACGACCTCCTGCATGCGCTTTGTGTAATTAGCTTTTATCTAAAAGGACACCCAGGCTTCTCCAGTCACCCGTTGCTGGCGATACTTGTCGTGAAGCTCTTATGATTGTCTGCACACCCCTCAAGACCTGCACAGACCTTGGTTAAGCTCCCCAGACACTGTACACACACATCCATCGCTCTTAATGTCCTTCGTTCTTGTGAGTTTTCTTTATTGACCATAACAAGCTAAAAATGCACCTAATTAATATTGAAAATGTTGTAGCTTGATATTAGCAGACACAGGATGACGCAATCTTAGACTATTTAAAGGAGAGCACGTATTTGTTTATGGACAAAAACAATAAAAGTGTTTTTTTATGTGACCATATAAAAAATGATTAAGTTAAAGTTAAGTTAAACTCGTTTAAAATTAAGTTAACTTGAAATTGAAGTGTATTGAACATGAAAAAATTACAGTACGTTGTCCCCACCCCCCCCTCCAAAAGCTCAAGAATTGTGTTGTTTCAGCTCATTTTACATAAGTAGTTTGAACAAAAAGCAAATGTCATTTTTTTGAGTGAATAGCCAGAAAATAGCATTGTATGGGTCAAAATTATATTTTTTTCTTTTATGAAAAAAATCATTAGAATATTAAGAAAAGATCTTGTTTTATAAAGTTATTTTGTCAAATTTTTACTGTAAATAAAGATTTTAATTTTTAATTTAGTAATATGCAGTGCTGAGAACTAGGGCTGCACAATATATTGCATCGGCAGTAGTCACGTCGCAAAGATATGCAATGTTGAGTCTGAATTATAGTTTACCAGGAGCTATTTTAACCACTGTATTTATACGTAATTTATATGAGAGTTTTTCTTTGTCTCATTTCTAGTCCAAATCTAAAAAAAAAAATGAGTAAGAATTTTTTTGCATTGTGATTATTCCCGAATACTGTTAGACTCGCCTTGTTTTTTTTTTGGTTTTTTTTCATTATTTGTTTGGGGTTTTCACCTTTATTGGATAGGACAATAGAGAGAATTGACAGGAAAGCATGGGGAGCAGAGAAAGATCGGCATAGGACTGCAAGGCGGGAATCAAACTCAGGTCGCTGTGATCACCAGAGTGCATGTGTCAACGCAATAACCACTACACCACTGGCACCGACAGACTCTCCTTGTTAAGCTGTATTTATTGCAATATTTTACGTAGGAAAATAAAATATTGCAATATCAGATTTTTCCAACATCGTTCCTACTGAGAAACTAATTTGGGAAAATTTTAAAATAACAATAAAATAAAATTACTAAAAAAAATTTAATCATTAATTTTTTTTACCCTCATAACTGTTTAATCTCTAACAAATTATGCATCAATGGAAATTTTATTTATTCAGTTTTCATGTGAAAGTATACATCTTAATTTCCAAAAGTTGACACTAATTACTAGTATTGTGGTCACAAATGTCTTATTGCTCGTATTTAGGGTCATCATGGAAATTTGTATATGGAAGCTTTTGACTTGGACGATCATAATGACCTACCAGAACATGCAAGAAACCAATTAGCAACCACTCAGAACCCCATGGCGACCACCTATAACACTTTAGTAAGCATCATGGAGTGTAAAATAATGGAGAACACATTTCCACCTCCTTCCACTATAGAAGTGTTGTTAGCACCATCTTTGAGAAAAGATTATTTGAATAATGACTTTTCAGGATTGTGTGCATGGTTTATGACCGTTACTGCATACTGACACCAGGAAATCTAAATAGTTTACCCTTCGTTTTCAGGAGGCACCATTGGTAAGCACCCAACCGCCACCATAGCAACCAGTCAGTAACCACTCAGAACATCCTACACTTAAAAAATGACTGTTGCTGCTTGTTCAAACTAATTTAAAATGAGCTAAACAACACCATTCTTAATTGTATAATATTTTTTGGGGGGTGGGGAGGGCACAACTTCATTGTTTTATTTTCAATCCACTTAAGTTTGCATAAACAATTAAGTTAACTCAATTGATTTGTGTTGGGACAAGAATGACTTGAACCACGCATTTTATTTAGTGTCCACTAAAAACATGCTTTTTGTTCAAACTACTTATTAAAAATGAGTTGAAACAATACAATTCTTACGTTTTTTTGGGGAGACAACTTCATTCACTGTAAAAAATGATTGTGCCAGTTAGTTATCACAACTTAATATTTTAAGTTAAATGAACTTATCTGGATTGAATTGACAACTAGTATATCAAAGTTTTGGGGTGGCACAGTGGCTCAGTGGTTAGCACTCACTGCAAGAAAGTCGCTAGTTTGAGTCCCGGCTGGGCCAGTTGTCATTTCTGTGTGAAGTTTGCATGTTCTCCCCATGTTTGTGTGGGTTTTCCGGAAGTTATGTCGTGTAAGTGAATTAAATAAACAAAATTGGCCATAGTGTGTAAATGAAAAACAACTTCAGTATTTAAGTTCGCTAAACTTAAACCATGTCTATTACACTTGAATTATAAAGCCCTATCAACATCATTCTAAAGTAAAACAACTTATCTATTTTATTTAACTAAACGTAGACCACGTCCATTACACTTGTTTTGTCAAGTCCTGTCAACTTTAACCTGATTCAAGACAACTTCACTATTTAAGTGAAGTAAACTTTAAATTTTAAGGCAATACAAACACTTAAGTTGAAACAACATTTTTTTTTTATAATATTATAACAAAATTATATTTTCCATCCACCTAAATTTGTACAAACAATTATAATAACTTGATCAATTTGTGTGGTGACAACATGAAGGAATTGTGTGGAACCCAGCATTTTTTAGTGAAGCAGCCACCTAGCAGTCACCCCCACCATCCCCCCTCAAAAAAGAACCACCTATAAAATTTAGTAAGGATGGACAAACCATTTCCCATAGATATTTACATTAGATGTTGCCTGCCCTGTTGTTTTCTATTGGAAGGAATGCATCAATAGAGCCGCCATTTTAGTACAGCGTAGCGCTTCTTTGAAATGAATGCAGGACCAAGCTGCAGTGGAGGACTGTGGCCATCCAGAGCCAGAGATATACACATATACACGTATATCTATGATTGGGAGTTTTCCCGGTGGTCAGTACAGAATTTTTTTTCTTTGAAAATCATAATTTTACATCACTTTTCTATATTGATGGATTAGTGACCACATGGGCATTGCTGACAAAGAGTGTGTTTGTGTGCATGTAAATGTATTATCCTTCCTCCTGTTAGATTTGATCTAATCCATGTCCTGAAACACAACCCCTCTCCTGCTTTCACTTCTCATTCTGACGGAGGGAGTGATTCTTTTGTGAATGAATCTCCCTTATAAACGACTCGTTCACTTAGCCGTCAGTAATACACGTTTCTGGCACCGCAGCATCTCGTTGTCATATTTCTTTTGCATTGTTTGCTTATTTTATTCAACAAAACTAGCATAAGCTCAGTATTTAGTGCAAGTTGGTGCTACTTTGCCTTATGGTGAATGCAGTAAGCCTCGGTATTCTCAGCAATGACTTTACTTGTTGAGCACAAAAGTTCATAACATAAAAACGTAAAAAACTAAATCTTACCCATGAAATGTTCTGCCTTTGTGCTTTGTTTTCTTTGTTTGCTCGATACTCGTACACAGAGCTAAAGTCCAGCATCTTCACGTTGGCACACGGCTTTGACTAGTGCGGTTGAATGACATTTGTGCTGGGAGCACTGTACAAATGTGGCGGCGCTATTGACGCATGCTCAGGGTCTGTATGCGATATCTAGTGTACAGTATATGACCATTTCCCAGTGATGGGTTGCAGCTGGAAGGGCATCCTCTGCGTAAAACATGTGCTGGATAAGTTGGCTGTTCATTCCACTGTGGCGACCCCGGATTAATAAAGGGACTAAGGCCCCGTTTACACTAGTACGTTTTAGTTTTAAAACAGCGTTTTAGAATGAAAACGATTTGCGTCCACACTAGCGTTTCACCCAGCGTTTCTGAACAGCTCTTCGTCTACACTAAAACGGTGAAGACGCACATCACGTGATCACACACACACTCTCTGGCATATGCTGCAGCGTGTGTTGAGCACATACCCATATGAGAGCTGTGCACGTCAGACGGATCTCCCGCTAGATCTAATCTCACTATATTTGTTAAACGTGATATTTAATTCATCTTGTTGTCTATATCTAACGACATTTTCCCTGTCTTTGGTCTGTTGATTCGATTACTTTTTCTCAGGTAACATGTTTTGGCTGAGCGCAGATAAGTTCAGAGAGGGTATGTTTCGTATTTTCAATGAAAATGAAAGGAGGCAGTAATGTTATAGGCTCCGTTTTGTTATAATGAAGATGACGCTTATATTATGCAGCTACACGACGCCTCAACATTTTTTGATGTCTGTTAAGTTGCTAATATCAAAATAAAAATAGGCAGTTCCTTATGTCATGTTTTCATTTTATTGTTAAGAAAGTGAAACAGCATAGCCAGGGTGATGTGAATGACTTTATAAAGTACACACTCAGTAGTTTGTTTTCCATATCAAACTTGCGAAGTCTGACCTTACAAGGAGAGGATGCAGGACTGTCACTGAACTGTGTGAAGGCTACTTAATATTGAGGAAAAGCCCCAATCAGATAGGCGAATGTCTGCAGCCCCGCCTCCGTTTTCAGATGTCTCCGTTTTCCCCCATCTACACTGAGACGAAGCAGCAGCGTTTTAGAATAAAAACGGCCTGTCCAGCGTTTCCAAAACGCTCCGTTTTCGGGGCTCGAAAACTCCAGCGTAGTGGCGTAACCGTAGCAAAACTTATACGCTTTAAAACTAAAACGTATTAGTGTAAACGGGGCCTAAGCCGAAAAGAAAAATGAATGAATGGACAAACCACCCTAAAACAACTAAAAACATAATACTAACCATCTAGCAACCACCAACAACATCCTGACAACCACATACACTGTAAAAATGCTGGGTTCCACACAATCGATCTGTGTTGGGACAACAAAGTAATTAAGTTAACTTATTAGTTTTTCCAATTTTAAGTTGATTGAGCATAAACCAGTTAAGTTGTCCCAAAAAAGTAGGAATTGTGTTGGTTCAGCTCAATTTAAATAAGTAGTTATTAATAATAATTATAAATAGTCATTTTTTGATTGTACTAATTACACAGAAATCCATTGTAGCCACCTAGAAAGCTTACCATAGACTTAGCACCCACAGAGTACTTTTATTAATACTTATTTCTCACCATAAACTTTCCTTATCTGTAGTCGTCCGCCATTTTATCACCTCACGACATTACCCACGTGAATGTCTGAATACCCGTGGAGAGGAATTCCTCAGACAACGACGCTACAAAATGCAGTCTACTTGATAAACAGCTAAATTAGCTAGCGTCTGTGTTCAGTCATGAATGTTTCAAAATACACTTCATTACGTGCAGCCATTAATTGCTATTAAGTAGCGACCGGCTTGATAAACACAAGCTGGCTCCATGAATATTTTAGGAGGCTCTGCGTTGGCGCTTCAGAGCATCTAGAACACAAAAAAGACCCAATATGGATGCGACTTTGTGATGTATGTACAGTTTAGCATACTTATACAGAGCGCTAGTTTGGTGGATATTTTTTTTATGTGTGTTAAACACGTGGAGCCGTACAGATACCAATGCAGACTTTCATTGATGGGTCCTACTAGTGTCGCGCTGAGGACTCCTGGGAGATAAGGACGGTTGTAGATGAGAGCTGTTTGTTGTTTTGTTGCTACGATGACTCTCCGCTGAATGCTAACAACAGGCCCCACAACAGAAGATGAAACACAAACACACTTGCAGCAGAGACCACGGCTCACTGAGGCAAATAACCCAAAACCACGCACAGCTACTCCTGAAACTCATCCACAAACAAACAAGCAAGAATAAACTGAGGAAAAAGTCGTAACACGGTCAGATGTCTGGGGAAAAATGGGGTTTTGTGTTTGTGTGTGAGAATGACAAACATTTGCTAGCATGTAAAATAGGTTTGTGTTTTTTTTTTGTTTTTTTTTTTGCTAAAGAAATATGTCTTGTGTTAAATGTTTTGCCCTTTTTATTGTCTACAAAGCCAAAATTGTAAATCCAATTTCTTAAAAAGGGTTACAGCCATAGCTAACACCACAAATATATATCATCTTCCTTGCAAGCTGTAAAACTAGCAAGTGAAGAAGATTTAAAGATTTTATTCTCAGTGTGAAAGCAGTTTATTCTTTAAGGGTCTTCTAGGGGTGTTTGCAACATGCCAGTGGGTAAAAATACTGTGTGGTGTGTAAGTTGAGTACGCTTGCACAGAAGGCTGTGCTGAAGAAATAACTGATAACTGATTATGACTGAATATGTAAAGCATTGATGTTAAATAAGCATATGAAGTTATATGTGTGAGAAGTATTCAGGAGAGTAACATATTATAAAGTTATTATGCTATCATGACGATGTATGTAACCACTTAGTTCCTTTGCATAAGTTGCATCTATGAAGGTCATCTCTGTTGTCAAAAGAGTTGCTTACGTTGACATGAGCTAGTGGGCTGAGGGCCAAAAATAACAGAACCACCTGAGACATCTCCAATGATGGTCAGATGTTTAAAATAAGGCACCTAGGGGTGTGTCAAAGAAATCTGTATAAAAATTGTGGAAAACACAAAGACTTTAGAAAGAAAGGAAAAGGAAATTGTCCAGGAGAGACTTTGCACTTGCTCAGGCTTTATTATGTAAGAATAAAATCTATATTTCTGGTATCCAAAAACCTCCAGTCTGATAGTGCCTCATTGATGAGAAGGTCGTCAATACCGACAAATGACAACCAACGTGGAACACGACAAATGGCCCCAACGTGGGGCTCGACAAACTCGACAAATGGCCCCAACGTGGGGCTCTACAAACTCGACACAAGCAGACTATTTTCCCTCAGCAAATGTACCAGTCCAAAAAAAAAGAAAGAAAAAGAAAGAAACAAGCTAAAAATGTAAATGTATATTGGACATCATTGGAGATTGGAGCCAACCTGATTTCACCAAGTACAACATGTTCCTGGATTAACATCAGTGTTGATCCTGAAACAGCATTCCAATCAGTCAATGCAGTAAAAACTCAAAACATAAATTCACATAGAAAGTATATGTTAACATTATATTGACACATCTGTTTATATTTTCCAAAACAACTAACCACAGAGTTATGGGATCAGAAAAATATAAATCTGTAAAAAATATATATATTTTAAATGAGGAAAATAAACATGCTTTATGGATGTGACAAAAAAAGTTTGTGAGTTTACAGTACACAACATACTGTGTAGTTATTCTGTCAATTAAACTGCACAACCCAAAAGAAACAATGCTAATTAAACAGATACGAGTCGGCTCACTATAGAACAAACATGATTAATTTTATTTAATATTTTTGCATTTATGAGGAAAAAGTGTTGTTATGGATGTGATGCTTTTCAGTTATGGATGTGACACCTGTGAAATTGCCACTTGTGTGATTTTGGCAAATTAAATATAATAGGTTAAACTCTGACAGATACATTTATGAGTATTTTTAAACTCTTGTTAAATACTTTACACAAAAAATGTAGAAACAGTTTCTCTATTTTAGTGAAAACTTATTTTTTTCATGGCAAGGTTGACAATTGCATGAAATTGCTCATACATATATTAGTATTTGTCTAATGTAAATGTAAGCTATGTATTAGCTAAGTTTTTTCCTGTTAAAGAAAACAAATGTAGTTAAAAGCTTAAGTCTGAAAGGCACTTTTGATCAACTATATTACACAATTGTTTAGTATTTTATTGTATTTCTTTCTCTTTGGAGTAGAAATGTGTATGCTCCATACAAAGTATGAAGTTGATCGGTCAGTTCTTGTCACGTGATTCTCAGTGAGCTCGTGGCATTCTTTCAACTAGTGCACCTGTCAATCTACGTGTGTGTCGAGTCGCTGCCAATATGCACGCATACCGCACACTTCCATTGGAAATAATGAATTTGTGAACTAATACAAAACTAAAAACTAATATGTGAACGGCCCTTAGTTAATAGCCTCAGTCATAGTTAAAATCAGCCTTTAATCCAATGTGTGGCCATATTGTGTACAAGCTCGGAACTTTAAACCAGCGCACAGTTGGCATAACTTTTAGTTGCAGCAGTCAGTGTTGCCAGATACAGTAGACTTTTTCCAGCCCACAAGCTGTCCAAAACCCACCCAAACGCACAAAAAACTGCCCAAAATATGCGATTTAATGTTTTATTTAATTGATTTATTGAAATCAACCTAGATATTCTAACTGTCATCATTTTTTAACCATACAGCAAGGAAAACCACTGATGTAAGCTACAAGCAAAGCCTTATCGAAAATGCAGGTTTTGTTAAATTCCTATGAATTTGGCTTATGTTATTTTGGTAAAATTCATTTAAATCAATTAATTATTTTAATTCTGAATTGCGTAAAATTGCCAGTTGTTATTTTTTCATACAGTATAATACAGTACTTATGTATACTCTATTCAAAATATGAAACTGATTGGTCAGTTCTTGTCACGTGACTCGCAGTGCGCTCGTGGCATTCTTTCAACTAGTGCACCTGGAAAGCGTGAGCGCGTCGATCTACTTGTGTCTTGCGTCTCTGCCAATATGCAGCACACTTCCATTGTAAATAATGAATTTGTGAACTAATATAAAACTAACAACTAATATGTGAACGGCCCTTAGTTAATGGCCTCAGTCATAGTTAAAATCAGCCTTTAATCCAGTGTGTGTGCGTATTGTTTACAAGCTCTGAACTTTAACTTTTAGTTGCAGCAGTCCCGCCCAAACACACAAACAACTGCCCTAAATTTTCGATTAATATTTTATTTAATTGACTTAAATTGAAATCAACCTATAGTTATTCTAACTGTCATCATTTTTTAACTATACAGCAAGGAAAACCAGCAGTCACAGAACCACAACATAACAGGATCACATCGAAACACTGCCCCCCTCTCACCCACACACTGCACTTAATGTTGTGTAGATTAGAGTATGTTTAACTTTCAAAATGGGGTGTAAATTCACCCTATTTGGTGTTTTAAATTCTTTTGAACATAATTGGGTGCTTCTTGTCAAGCAGATAACGCTTCTGTTTGTTCTTGCTGTCAATTGTGGAAAAAAAAGATTGATAAGTGTTATGAAAACCCACTGAGTTTAACTCCAGGCTCTGCGTGATGCGTGCGCACGCAAAGGGAGTTAGATTTGTCCGGGGAGATTTTAATACAATTTACCTTCACCTCCTCTTGTGGGTGGGCCCACACAGTTTGTGCTATGCACTGGTCACTACTAATTGGGTAACACTTTACAATAAGGTTCATTAGTTAATGCATTTACTAACATGAACTAATCATAAACAACACTTGCACAGCATTTATTAATCATAATTTAACATTCACTAATGCATTTTTAACATCCAAGTTCATGCTTGTTAACATTAGTTAATGCACCGTGAATCAACATGAACTAACAATGAACAACTGTATTTTCATTAACGTTAACTAACATGAACAAATGCTGTAGTAAATGTATTGTTCATTGTTTATGTTAGTAAATGCATTAACTAACATTAACTAATGAACCTTATTGTAAAGTGTGACCACTAATTGAATAGAGTAGGAGCACACAGTAATGTTTTGCTAAATAAGTTACATATATTTATGTTTCAAAACCGCCCAAATTTAGTCAAACTGCCTATGCCATTCTTTAACCGCACAATCAAATTCAAAATTGCTCAATTGGACTGGAAAGCGCCCAATCTGGCAACACTGGCAGCAGATTTATTCCATGCAGAAATGCGGTATCAAGAAGCCTTTACAATTAATTAACCGTGACGAATTAAGCATGATTAATAGTGAAACCAGTTAATTGTTGCATCCCTAAATGTTTTTTATTTCCATGTTGTTGTTTTTTATGTAACTATAAATACTTTTTTATCTTCTGTAGGTTATAGATAAAATATGGTAATTTTCATAGTTTAATAAATTACATGAGGTTTTTGGATATTATCAAGCAACCCCCGCTCATTGTCTCGTGACCCCCGTTTGAGAACCACTAGGCAAAGCCAAAAGGCTTATCAAAAATGCAGATTTATTTTTTTTCAGCTTTGTTTTTGTATTATTAATTTTTGTTATAAAACTCTCATGAACATTACAGGATATCAAGTTTTATATCCCACCCCCACCCCCCCCCCCCCCCCCCCCCCCAAAAAAAAAGAAAGGAAATGTATACAAATACTGACAGGGTTGTGGATCTATCTGTTCTTCTTGCAGGTGTGTGTGGGGGAAGTGGATGTGTTTGTTTGGATTTATCTTCACCGCGTGGTGTGTGTGTGTGTGTGTGTGTGTGTGTGTGTTTACATTCATCAGCTGGGTTGTCACGTGTCTTGTTACCACTCATATCTCTCAGCTGTTTTCTATCAGTCACAGCTGTTGCGCTTTACCGCGCGCCTTTATATGTTTAGTGTTTTGTAGATAGCGTTATCAGTCCGTTGTTTGTTCACTCCTGTGTCTGCTTCCTGTTAAGTGCTCTCGCTTGATCTGGTGGTGATGTTTCGCCATAAGTCTGTTATATATTTGGACCTTATGCATGTCTCCGTTTTATTGATGTTGTTACAACTGCCTGCGCTGATGACAATTATATCAGTGAGAGACTTCATCCCAAATCCGCTACTCTGATGAACTTTACCGCTGGTAAACGTGATGATTTCCTTGAGAGTTGCTCCATAGCGCTAACCTTCCCCTTCCCATAATGTCTGGTGAGATATCAGTGAGAGACTTCACTCTGTTTCTCAGATGTACTATTACCACTGTTTAGCGTGTGGTATTCCTGGTGTGAGCACCCTTGCTCCACACTATATCTGGTGAGATCTATACCAGTTGTGACTCTTTAATAAACCATCTTGCATTCACTTGCATTTGGGTCTCCTGTGTATATCTTTGTGACAAATACAGAAAAAAAATAAAGTAAAACTAGAGATTACAGAATTTCCTTCACCACTGTATATCAAGATTAAACAAATAAACAGATTGGAATTCAAATAACAGTCATTATTACATACTATTCCACTTTATCTATTTACAAATTGCATAAAAGGGGACCACACCTTTTTAACGACCTCTGCTTTACCTATTATTGCATATGTTAATTTTTCAAGTTCAAGGTTATCAGACATTTCTTTAATCCACTGTGAAAGAATAGGTCTCTGGATGTTTTTCCATACTAAAGCAATCACACGCTTAGCTTGTATTAAACTAAAATTTAGAAAATGCTGATTTTGTTATATTCCTATGAATTTGGCTTATATTAAGTTGAATTCATTTAAATTAATCTTGATTCTGAATCGTGTGAAACTGCCAATTATTATTGTTTTTATACAGTAAGTGAAAAATCTGATAAGAAAACCTTATGAAAAGCTTTTGAATTTTGTACGAACTCCTCATTTAACCTTCAGCGGGTTTTAAACATTCCAGATACCGAGCAACAACAGCCGTTAACAGCTCACATTAGCAAACTCCACTAATTATCTCCATTTAGGAAGAAAGTCAATAGGAAGTTCCCATCTAGATGTGCGCATTACCCGAATGCTCATGTTTTTCAGGAGCGAGCGACTCATTAGAGGTGCGTTTGCTAATGAGGACTCCTGACGAGCTCTCAGCACCGATGGCCCTCTGCTCTTCTTCCCAATGACGTCAAAAACTGCGTCACACTCACTGACCTGCTCATGTCAACCTTTCTGTGAGTGTGTGAGAGCCAAAGGCATGAGATAATGAATCGGGTTGTGTAACCGACTCCTCTGCTTAAGTGACTTAAACGCTTTAACAATTTAGCTCCGTCAAGTGTTTGCGCATGTTTATCAGTTGCACAAGTGTGTGATATCGACGCGCCAGCCAACATAAAGGTCACACGCTCTCATGCAGGGATGCATTGTGTTCGCAGCTGACTGTACTCGGGTTTTTCATAGAAGTGATTCAACACTACGTTTGTAGAAATCTTTTCATTTGAATGCTACGACAAAAACTCCAAATGAACACCTGTCAGCGTTTGCCCACCTCAATGTCCTCTAACCTGCATAACACTCATATGTATTCTGTGGAAAAAGCTAATGTTTTGGTTTGGAGATTTTTTTTTATTTTGAATGCTACAAAATACCACTGTATAAATACTGTAGATGGCTTATATTCTTATGGTTAAACACAAAACAGGATGTTTTGAAGGGTGTTAGGGGGGAAAACAGCCATTGACATCCATAGTAGAAAAAGTAAGTCAATAGCCCCTTTCGCACTGTGATACCGGTAAATTACCAAAACGATTTTACCGGTAAGTTCAAAAAAGCGCTGTTCACACAGGCAAGACATTGCAGAATTTTTCCAGAAAAGACTATTCACACATCCATTCCAAAATACCAGTAAATTCTGACATCATTAGCCAGAAATGAGCTCTAAAGGGCTGTGCTTGTATTTGTAAACATAGAAGGGGTCAGGCTTTTGTTGATGATCGTAACATACTTTTATTTAAGGTTTTAGCATTCATGCAGCTGCTTTTGTTCCAGAGACATCCAAAGACAGAAGCACAAATCACAGCTAAATGTTTACACATTTGACTAAATTCTGTGGATGGATAAGTTTTGTGAACAACTTCGATGAAAACATATAGAGGAAACTGGCAGCTAGCTCTCTGCAACTCTCACATGGTTGCCCACTGAAGCTAAGCAGGGTTGCGCCCGGTCAGTACCTGGATGGGAGACCACATAGGAAAGCTATAGGTTGCTGCTGGAAGTGGTGTTAGTGAGGCCAGCAGGGGGACTCTAATACTGCTCAGTGAGCACCGTCTTTCGGATGAGACACCCAGGATGTCCTTCGAAAAAGAAGAGGTGTTCCTAGCCAAATCTGCCCACTAGCCTTTGTCCATCATGGCCTCCTAATCCTCCCCATATCATAATTGGCTTCATAACTCTGACTCCTTTCCATCAATCAGCTAGTGTGTGGTGTGCGGTCTGGTGCAAAACAGCTGCTGTCGCGTCTTCCAGGTGGATGCTGCACACTGGTGTTGGATGAGGAGATTCCCCCCAATGTGTAAAGCGCTTTGAGTGCCCAGAAAATCGCTATATAAATGTAAGGAATAATTATTATTATTATTATTATTATTATTAGGAACACTTTCACATGTCAAGATGTACATAATATGTGTGTGTGCTAGCGCTCACCGGAGCACTCCTGCACTTCACGTGCACACGCTTCAAGCAACTGAAGCAGAGCTTGAAGGTAAACAGTGGTTTATCATAAGCATTTTATCGATAATTTTTTACACAGTTGGCATTTAAGAAGGAACGTAGAAACGTTACCTGACTAACATTTAGCAGCAATGTGTCTGAAAAAACATTCAAATGCTTTTATTTTCATAAACAGCGCGGATGTGAATGCGCCTGAATGTTCTTATTGGCTGGAGTAGACGTCTGACGTCAGCTCTTTCCGGCAATTTTCCTTCTGCTTTCACACAGAGCAGCATTCCGGCAAATTACTGATAATGTTACAACTTCTCTTTCCGGAAAATTGCAGGAATGAGTTTACCAGTATTTTAAAAAAGGGCCTGTTTACACATAAATTTTTTGTAGCCGATACAGAGTACCGATTCCTTGTCATGGTCATTGGTCGATACTGAGTATTGATTCTGATGCTTCAAGCTTTATAATGCATAAAGCACATTTTCCCTCTAAATAAGATACTTAAGTGGAGCTTTCTTCTTACCTATAAATTAAGGTTGCTGTATATAATCCCTTAAACATATATATTTTGTAAACACTTGCGATTGGTTCATGAGATCAGCCAGATTCGCGACTACCGATCAAGTCAAAAAATGTATGATTATTGGCGGATACTGATCTTGAGCCGGCAATTTTCCAGAAGGGTCTGTATGTGTGAAAGGGCTAATGACAGCACTGTAAAAAGTAATCATTGAGTTTACGGTAAAAAAAACTATTGGAGTTTGATTTTTGTTTGTTTTTTAGCTTTTTTACTGTTTACTGTAAGTTTCTAAGAATAAAATTTGGAATTTTAATGATTGAATTTATAGTCAAACCATAGAATTTTATGTCAAATGATAGAATTTTATAATTACAAATACAATAGAGCCAGTTTCTGTGCCTGATGATTGGTGTTGTGGTCCTAACCTTTGACCACCAATCGTTCGACAATGCACCTGCCCCTATGGCTCCCACTTCTAAATGGTGGTCCAGCAGGAGTATTGTTTCACGTCCCTCTTTTGGGCTGAGCCTGGCCAGGTTCCGTGGAATAAAACCCGGCCTCCAGGCGCTCGCATACGAACCCCAACCTCAGGCCTGGTTCCAGGGTGGGACCCTGGCTGCGCCATACCGGGTGACATGACAGTCCTCGATGATTTTGTGCTCATGAGAGGTTTTTGAAACTTTTTTTGCACAAGGTCTGACCTGTCACCTAAGACCTTTTTGCCTTGTGAGACCCTACCAAGGGCATTAGCCCCTGACAACATGGCTCTTAGGATCACTCAGGCACTCAAACCCCTCCACCATGATAAGGTGGCAGTTCATGATGGACATGGACACCTACCTAGGGAAGTGTTCCAATGCATGTCCCACCGGGAGGAGGTCTCAGGGAAGACCCAGATCACGTGGAAGGGACTATGTCTTGGAATGCTTCGGGATCCCTCCGGAGAAGCTGGAGGAAGTGTCTGGGAGAGGGAAGTCTGAGGTTCTCTTTTGAGACCGCTGCCCCTGCAACCCGGCCCCGGACAAGCAGAAGAAAATAAATGAATGAATGATTGAAATATGATAGAATATATTAAGGAAATTTCTCAATTGTCTGGTAAACTACTGTAATGTTTGAAATATTAATGATGTGACTATTGAAATAATGTTTTTTCATACAATGCTTTGAAGTACTAACTTGTAAATATTGTATCTTTGTTACGCAGACAAAAACATGGTAAAACACTTGACACTAAAGTAATGCAATAAATATTGTTTATCAACAGTAGATGTTAACATACAATTCTAATGTACTTAACTGATGAGAAAAAACTAAAAAGCACCATAGAAATAGGGATGCTTCGATTGATCAGCTCAAGACTAGTATCTGCCGATAATCATATTTTAGGTCTCGAATCGGTACTCATGAATCTGGCTGATCTCATGAACCGATCACAAGTGTTTACAAGATGCAGGTGCAGATCCACATATAAAATATATGTTAAAGGGATTATATACAGCAACCTTAATTTATTATTTTAGGTAAGAAGAAAGCTCCACTTAAGTATCACATTTAGAGGGAAAGTGTGCTTTATGCATTATAAAGCTTGAAGCATCAGAATTAGTATCGGTCAATCACCATGACAATGAATGGGTACTCGGTATCGGCTGCAAAAATCGTGTTTAAAAAAAGTGGGGTTC
Source organism: Danio tinwini (assembly GCA_903798205.1). NCBI lineage: Eukaryota > Metazoa > Chordata > Actinopteri > Cypriniformes > Danionidae > Danio > Danio tinwini. The sequence goes on from CAIGQZ010000379.1 coordinate 25,278,477, forward strand.
AGGGTTATTAACTGTATACACAGTATTAAAGAAACGTACTGTTAGCAAAGTCAAAGGCTTTTACTGAAGCATTATTACAGGTTAAATCGTTAAAATCTCAACCATTTTGTACTGTTTTTGTCTTTTTTTTTCTTCCACACATTCAAAAGAAACTCAAACAGATTTGAAACTAATCGAGGATTAGTAAATAATGACCGAATTTTCCTTTTTGGGTGAACTATCCCTTTAATTAAACACTCGCTTACAAAAACATTTTAGTTTTTATTAATTTCACCTAAAAAGAGCCATTTACAGCATGTAATAATAAATAATCAGTAAGGCATTTTGAGCTGAACTTTACAGACACGTTCTAAGTAACCTAAAGCTGATAAAGAGCACATAATAGGATCCCATGTCCTTTAAAACCCACACGAGTTTTATGTTTCTGTGGAAAACTAATATTTTTGCATAAGAGGCCTACAAAATTGATATTCAGAATTACTAAAAGCACACCATATACAAACAGTAGTTACAGTCCCATATTCCTAGTGTGATGGCAAAGGGAAAGATTTTCAACAAATCTACGGCTTGAGGTCTAAATATTTCCTGATTGGGGCCAGAAAAGAGCAGAAGTGAATGATTTGAGCCAGTATAGATAGGAAGAATAAATTTCTCAAGGTGCTTTATTGATCACCGCATGCAATAAAATGTTAAAACATTCTTTCACCAAGAGCTCTGACTCCTCTCAGGATTAAAATGGCATATGGATAGCTAGAAGGGGAAAAAAACCTTTTGCAAATGCAGTGTTGCTAAGCTGTGAATATGTTAAAGAATTTTTTCATTAACTGTTCGATTTTGTCTTTAAAAAGACAGTCATGTTTCCTTATGCTTGCATTTAGTTGAACATAATATCGATTTTCTCTCTAGTAAACATGTTCATAAACATTGAGAGCGCACAATCAGAGTAAATAACTTCATCCAGCCTGACACTCGCTCAATTTAGTATATTTAACAACAGAATCAATATCCAATCACACACAAAAATAAGAAAAATGGCAAAACATCACAAAACACACAGATCATATTCATAAAATAGTGCTGTTGGTATATATATATATATATATATATAT
>CAIGQZ010000379.1:25287187-25323362 GCA_903798205.1 Danio tinwini
ATGGATGGATGGATGGATGGATGGATGGATGGATGGATGGATGGATGGATGGAAAAACAGATTTATGGATCAACTGATGGATGAAAAAAATGTATGCATTGATGGTTGGGTTGGTGGATAAATGGATGGAAGTTTGGGTTGGTGGATAAATGTATGGATGTTTGGGTTGGTGAATGGATGGATGGATGGATGACATGAATATTAGATTGATTGATGGATTGATGGAACAATGGATAAAATGAATGATTGATGAATAGATTGATCAATTGATGGATGGAAGAAACAATGGAAGTAATAAATGATGGATAGATGGATCAACTGATGGATGGAAGAAAGGATGGATGGAGTAACTGATAGATGAATGGATCAACTAATGATTGAAGAAATTATTTATGTATGTATGGATGGAAGAAACAGTGAATATCACTGGATGGATCAACTGATAGATGAATGAAAAAAATTAATGGGTGGATGGTCTGAACAATGGATAGATTATTGGGTTGATGGATGGATTGAACATTTGACAGACGGTTGGATGGATGAATTGATGAAGAGATGGAACAAATTATTGATAGATGAATGACTGGAATTATGGGCGGATGAAAGAAACAGTGGATGGAATGAATAATTGATGGATAGATGTGTCAACTGCTGGATGGAATGAATAATTTGTGGATAGATGGATCAACTGATGGATAAAATAAACAATGGATGGATGGAGTAAATAACTAATGGATGGACAGAGGGATGGTTCAACTGATGGTTAAAGAAAAGATGAATGGATGGATAAATGGATGGATGGATGGATGGATGGAACAGTGGATATCACTGGATAAATGGATCAACTGATAGATGGATGAAAAAATGAATGAGTGGATGGTCTGAACAATGGATTGATTATTGTGTTGGATGGATGGATGGATGGATGGATGGATAGAACATTTGATAGATGGTTGGATGGATGGATTGAAGGGATGGAACACTATTGATATATGAATGAATGGATTTATGGATGGATTTATAGATCAATGGATCAACTAATGGATGAAAAAACAATGGACACATGGATGGTTGGGTTGGTAGCTGGATGGATGGATGGATGAATAGATGGAATAAATAATCAATATATTTTAACTGATAAACACTATCCATGGAACAATGAATAGATTGATGGATGGGAGGGTAGATCAACTGATGGATGAATGGTTGGGTTGACGGTTGGATGAATAGAACCATAGATGGATTAAAAGACTGTTGAACAGAACAAACAATGGATGTATAGATAATTTAATACAGGATAAATCAAATGGATTATAACAATAAAACATACTGCACTGGTTTAATTATAAAATCAATATTACTGTAACTCACATGCATGAAACTCCTCACAGCCTGTGTTTGCTATCAGCTCTTCCTGTAAGAAAATCACAGTCATGTTCATTCATTTGAGACAGCAGCAACATCAGTTCAGACGGGATTTGTTTTCTTAATGAGTTTTCAGCTACGGTTATTAAAGCAAGACATTTGGGTGTGTTCATGTTGTGGCTGGCTTTAATAAGGTGGGAGTGTCTGGATGTGTTCGTCATTCATCACCCTCTGAAATTAATAAGACTTTGAATAATTATAGCATTTTGTATGTATATAATTAAGGAAGGTTTTTGTTAATTGTTTTAATTGAAATAATAGTCTAAAGTGGATATTCTCCTTTTATTGAATTCTCCTTGTATGTCGAATGTGATGCCAGCAGTACTTAAACCACCAGCTGTTATTTTACCATAATGTCGGCAAAAAGGTCTGAATCCATAATTAATGTTCACCAGGCAGCGTGATGAGAAATTTAGCTTTAGCTAATGTATTCAACAAAGGTCGAAATAATTTAGAAGAAGCCCCACAAAAAATATTTATATATGTATTCCACAATTACAGAAATTTCAGTCCAGATGGGAAGAGAGGATTGCAGAGTTAGCTCTTAATTTGCTCAGTAATGTTTATAGAGGTTTAAATCATAAACTTGCGAAACAAACATTTGCTCTTCCATTTTGTATGTTTCAAACTTCCTCTGGATTGCCTCAAGTTAATTACGGAAAGCTTTTTGTCATGATCTGAACAGTCAACGTTTTAATTTAGTCAAACAATCTTTTCACAAAACCATAAAAAATTCATTCTTGACGATCAATATCAGAATCACTTCATTCTTTTCAGAGACACAAGCTAAGTTTCCACCCAAATATGCAAATTAGACTTGCATGCAAAACTAGAATTGCTTATTAAACATTTGGTAATAAATGGATAAACATATCCATCTAATGAGTCAAAGAGAACAACATGATTTCTGATAAACTGCCACCAAATATCAATATCAGAAAGATGGATTTTGCTGCATAGAAGCCACTGTGTACCTTTTTACTTATATACTGTAATTACTTGCGCCGACAAAGACAAATGAAATGAAGCATGTGCATTTTCAAAATTGATGCAATTTTTGGTGATCTATTAAGCATTTTTTATGCAATACACCAAAATATGGATAAAATAGATGGATGGAAAATATCAGTTTATTATGTCATTTATTTATCCATTTTTTATTATTTAAAGGTATAGTTCATCCAAAAAATGAAAAATTACTCATTATTTACCCTCAAGTGTTTCCAAACCTTTGTGAGTTTCTTACTTCTGCTAAACACAAAAGAAAATATGTTGGAAACTTGTAACCATTGACTTCCATAATGAAAAAAATAAATACTATTCAAGTCAATGGCTACGTGTTTCCAACATTTTTCAGAATAGCTTCTCTTGTGTTAAAATAAATAAATAAATAATAAGGGTTTGAAAGGCAAAGTATATGACTTTGAACTTTCCGATTAAAGAAACTTTTCAGACCTTTAATGCCGAGTTCAGATTGCACCAGTGTCTGTTTGACGTGTCATCTGGGCAATACCACAACCGGGTTGAAAAGTTGAAGTGATATTGCTAATTCTCTTCTAAAAGCCGAGTATAGTAAGTACATTTTTACCCCACTAAAGGCTTCTTTCTCATTATGTTGTTAATAACAAAAGATATACTACATGACCTCACGTATTTCTATGTTACTTCTCACGTGCTTGGTTGTGAGATATAATTTGCGGCCCAGGAGAACGTTGCCAGCAATTCTCTTGTAAAGTCAAGCAGTGTGAAACCCCCTGTCGTCGATTCATCTTGCAGTGTAAATCCAGCAGCGATGGAACGCTGCCCCAAATAGTGATGCAGTGGTCCAACTGATTATTGAAGCAACAATTGATGGATGGATGGATGGAAACAGTGAACATTACTGGATGGATCAACTAATGAATAAATGAAAAAAATTAATTGTTGGATGGTCTGAACAATAGATAGATTATTGTGTTGATGGATGGATGGATAGAACATTGGATAGATTCTTGGATGGATGAATTGATGAAGGGATGGAACAAATTATTGACAGATGAATTAATGGAATTATGGATGGATGGATCAATAGATCGATGGATCAGCTGATGGATTAAAAAACAGTGAATGCATGGATGGTTGGGTTGGTGGATAAATAATGGATGTTTGGGTTGGTGGAGGGATGGCATAAATATTATATAGATTGATTGATTGATTGATCAATTGATGAACTGAAAAAAACAATGGATGAATAGATTGATAGATCAACTGATGGATGAATGAAATGATGGATGGAATAATCGATTGATTGGGTCAACTGATGTATTGATAAAAACTCAATGGATCAATAGATCAATTAATAGATGAAAGAAACAATGTGTGGTTGGGTCGGTGGATGGATGGTTCGGATGGTGGATGGATGGATGGATAATCAATAGATTGATTGGTTTAGGGCAATTAAATGTGTCCTTATGACCATTTTAACTTGTTGAAATACCAGTTGGAATTAAATCAGTCAGAATAGAAAGGTTTAGATACTGAAATGCAAAAGAGTATTTTCCCACTGACTAGAAAACCATTAAAAGATGCGTATTCGTAATGTAAAAAAATATATAGCTTGTGTCCATTTAAAAATGAAGAAAATCACGGCCCTTTCATCTCCCTGAAAGTTTCAGATATGCTTTAATTACCAGCTAGCATGAGCGCTAAAGCTACTCTCAACCATGAATAATACTGAACTTAAAAACCCGCACCAGAGGCACACCAAATGAACTAGATTTCAAACCCAGAAACCCTCATTAGCGCATTCGTCCCTGTACGACCTCAGTCTCAGGATACTGTGGATGCAATATGAAGACGTGTTCCCAATTTCCCACAAGGTGCTCAAATCCTTCATGTTCTTCTAAGAAATCATATGGTGAGGCAGCGTTTCGTTCTTAACTCTTTAAGAAATGTAAGTGAAAAGTCACAGAGGGATATTTTTCCAGAACTCTAAACGCAGACACAATTTTTACTTTTTTATTTTTATTGCTCATACCTGGAGGGACTCGTTCTGAGAAGCATAATAGTATCAACATTTAGAAGTGTCTTCAGAAGGCATGATTAGGGGTTTAATGCGCTTCAGTCGCCGCTTGCATTTTAACACGTTTACATTGTGCACAGTCAGCAACTTCTCCTGGTAATTGCCATGATTAATGTGATTTTAAAGTGCTTTGTTAAGAACAGCATTAGCTACATACAAATGATCATGTAAATTGAGAGGCTTGACCTTGACATCAAGTAGTTCTGTCAAGACCTATGGTACTGTTTGTTTTAACATGCATTCTCATTGCAACTTTGAGAATGAATTAATAATGTTTGTCAAATAAAGATTTAATCTACTAAAACTTGAAATTACTATGGTAAACAACATTGGCGCCTGCATCAAGTAAAATGTTAAAGAATGGTGTTACACACTCACTGGCCACTTTATTAGGTACACCTTACTAGTACCGGGTTGGACTGCCTTAATCCTTCATGGCATACAGTAGATACAACAAGGTACTGGAAATATTCCTCAGAGATTTTGGTCGTTGCACTGCATCCCAAAGGTGCTCTATTTGATTAAGGTCTGGTGAATATGGAGGCCATTTGAGTACACTGAACTCATTGTCATGTTCAAGACACCAGTCTAACCTGATTCGCGCTTTATGACATGGTGCATTATCAGAAGATGGGTACACTGTGGTCATAAAGGGATTGACATGGTCAACAATACTAAGGTAGGGTGTGAAGTTGACACGATGCTCAATTGGTACTAATGAGCCCAAAGTGTGCCAAGAAAATATATTCAACACCATTACATTACCACCAGGCTGAACCATTGATACAAGGCAGGATGGATCCATGCTTTCATGTTGTTGATGCCAAATTCTGACCGTACCATCTGAATGTCACAGCAAAAATCAAGACTCATCAGACCAAGCAATGTTTTTCCAATCTTATACTTTCCAATTTTGGTGCGATTTTAATTTTTTCCTGACAATTCTCTGTAAACTCTAGAGATGGTTGTGCGTGAAAATCCCAGTAGATCAGCAGTTTCTGAAATACTCAGATCAGCCCGTCTGGCACCAACAAACATGCCACATTCAAAGTATCTTAAATCTCCTTTCTCTCCCCATTCTGACCATGTTTACATGCCTAAATGCATTGAGTGGCTGGCTTGTGATTAGCTGATTAGAAATTTGATTTAATGAGCATTTGTACCTAATAAAGTGGCCGGTGAGTGTATATTGTACATAGTCAAAAAATTGACAAAACGTCATTATAACTAGTGTTTTTATGTTACGTTTTCTAATTTTAATCAGTTAATGACATTTCAAAAATATTTTATTTGAATCAAATGAACTTTTCTAGTCATTTCAACTTACATCAGTCAAACTGACTAAGAATAATTAGTTAAATTCTGTATAACAAAGAAAGTTGAAACCTGAGTAACATTTAAAATGTTAAAGTAACAAAACCATTTTGCTACTTTTTTTTGCAAATTTTAGAATAGTGAAGAAAACATAAGAATAAGAAGTGTTTAAATGTAAAAATAGTCCAAAATAGATTGAAATTGTTTTGTTATCATTCAGTTTAATAAGCAAGGCAAGGCAAAATTTATTTATAGAGCACAATTTTACACAACCATAGTTGATCCAAAGTGCTTTACAATAAAATAAATAAATAAAATAAAAACTGGTATTAAAAATATAAAAAAAGAAATATATATATACATATAAGTAATACTAAAATACAGATAAGAAATAACATGCATGCATCACTCAAAGGCAAGAGAGTAAAAATAGAGAGCATCCAATGAAGGAGAAAACCTGATGTTCAGAGGGAGATTGTTCCAGAGCCTTGGGGCTGCAACACAGAAAGCTTGATCACCTTTTGTTTTGCAGCGAGACTGAGGGACAGACAAAAGAAATTGGTCATGGGATTTTAACGGTCTACAAGCTGTATATGGCCTAATAAGTTTACTGACATAGGCCGGGGCAGAATTGTTCAATGCTTTATTAGTGAAAAGAAGGATTTTAAAATCAACTCTAAATTTGATAGGAAGCCAGTGCAATGAGGCAAGGACAGGGGAGATGTAATCTTTTTTCTTAGTTCCTGTTATTAATCTGGCGGCTGCATTCTGGACCAACTGTAACCATGAGAGTGTTGACTGAGGTAGACCAATGTACAAAGAGTTGCAGTAGTTTAACCTAGGAGAGATTAAAGCATATGTTACAATTTCTAAATCTCTAATAGATATATTAGAGTAAAATTCTTATGCTCACATGTACTGTATTTATTAAAACTATGTATGTGAAACAATCATACTAAGTTCTGTCACCTTTTAAACTATTAATAGCATATTGTTGACAAGTCAAAGTTTATTCTTAAAGCACTTTAACAACTCAACAACTCAAGAGAGGACAATAGCAGACACTAAAAGAAAGCAGATATCACATAGCATCACATGACAGACGATAAAAACATGTTTATATCCTAGTGATTTGAAGGATATTGGCAAAATATAAAGATTTAGGATAAGTAATATTGACCTTTAACTCTTTCGTCAATTGGTGATTTTTTTTTCTTGCCACTGGCTTGCTTGACTTGAGACTTGTGGAGCTGCACATCGATGGATTTGCTCTTCAGTGTATGGACTTTCAGCAGTGAAAATTAAACCACACTGAACTGAACTTAACTGAACTTCAACTCTGAAATCTGGACTTTACTAGAACTATGTTAAGCTGCTTTGACACAATCTACATTGTAAAAAGCGCTATATAAATAGACATGAATTGAATTGAAAAACATAACTGTCACCATATGTTTTGAGTTCGCACTGAAGATTATAGACAATACAGTATATGCATTTTGTATAGTTTGCCAAGATAAGTTTAGGATTATTAAAAAAAAGACCTGTGGGATAATGACAGTTCAAGGGTAAAGGGTCTTCTTTATATGTTTTATGTCTGACAAGATTTGATGGATTTTTAGTAGGTGTCTTATGCAAATAGTGGTTTTAAAAAAATGATGATAGCTATTTTTAAACACATTCTAATGGAAAAAAATCACTAAATGTAAAGCTGCATTGCTTTTAAAAAATGTAATGCTTGAAAACCTATTTTCCTGGTAACAGACTTATAATAAAAACCAAAGCTATAAGCTCTGTTCTGAAACTTATAGTTAGTTTACTGTTTATGTATGTTTTGAGCTCATATTTATTATTAATTTGTTTCAGGTGCATTGCTGCATAATATTTTACTAGCCTCAGTATTGTACTTTTTATTCACAAATCAAAATCCAACCTTGTAAATTGATACGTGACTCAAATTCGAAGTCTTTTCTGTCATCGTCTCAAATTTGACTTGCAAAACGAGGACTTGATGCCTGATAGGAGGATGCTTTACTGATCCCTGAAGGGCAATTCAGGCAATTTTCCTCAACGTTGCTGCATTCAGATTCGTAAAACGGTAAACAATCCTATTTTGTAACACAAGCCCATATACAGAAAGATTATCGATGGCGGTGATTTTGAGCCAGGATGTGAAATGACGACACATGGTGTGTTCTGGGAGCCACAGATGACCTGTCAGTCAACACAGACGGGCTCTGTGTGCGTTTAGACAGACTTGACTCTTCCCATCCGTTACTCTGAACGTTTAGCCAAGCCTGGACCAGCTCATCCATTACTGATCACCGCGGGTAGACACATCCGTCTCACTCTATCTTCTGTAGACATACACACACACATACTCTGGTTCACACCGCAGAAATCCATGCATCTCGTTTTATGCATACACAAAGGTCTATAGCAAGAATTGTAATGCTCAAACAATTTGGGGAGATCATATTTTTATACATGGTGCTGATATTCTTGATGCATTTATTGCATGCAATAAGTACTAATGGCCTGGTGTGGATCGATACAGTACGATATGGGTCACCTTTATCAGGCTTGTGTCTCCACTGCCAAAGGGTATCAATGGTACCCTTTTGATGGGTGTGGTGTATGACAGAAATTTCAAAGTAAAGCTGTACGTGTCGTTCACAATTTACAAATGTTCATTGCTAACTTTCCAATGAACATGATTTGATTATAACTGCAGATCAATGATAGTCTGAAATAGCCTACTGTAACATCTGCAATTATATAAAATAAATAAATGCAACATATATGAACACAGATAAACTACACACAGCATACATTTAGTCCTTATTTAGGTTCAAAAACAATTGTGGAAGTTTTCCGGGAGAAATAACAAAACGGGAGGGTGGTGGGAAATGGGTCTGAAAAAACTCCTGGAACAAACGGGATTGTTGGCAGGTATGGTGTAATGTCTCGGCTGTGTATTTAAAAATGGCACTTCCTTTGTTTTCTTTCTCCTAGCTTGTGCACGCGCTAGTGATGTTTGTCTGTAAACTAATAGCGTTCAGCTGCACGTCTCGCTGCGCCTTGTTGTGCTAGGTACCCTTTAGGGTACCCAAGGGTACGGTTTGCTTTTTGGTAACTTTTGACAGTACACTGTAAAAAAAACAAAACAGGTTGACTCAACTCAAAATCATGAGGCAATTTGCTGCAGAGCTTTTTTGAATTGACTGTTGAAAATGCTCTGCAGCAAGTTGCCTTATGATTTTTTATTATTATTTTTTTTCAGTGCAGAAACTGCCATAAAAAAGTACCGAACCGTACCACTCAGTGAAAACGGGCCATAAGACTATTTTTCACTCCATATGCACCAGACACTTTCTTATAAACACTCCATGTTTCTAAAAAACATTGTGCACTTCTTAGTGTGCTTCACACAGTTGAGTGGTTCTGAAAAACCACATGTAGGAGACACTCCCTTTCCTGTATATATGCACTAGACACCTGCTTATAAACACTCCATGTTTCTGGAATACATTGTGCAATTCTGAGGGTGCTTCACACAAGTGAGTGGGCCTGACAAATTACCTGTAGGCAACACTCTCTTTCCTCTCTATATGCACCAGACACTTTTGTATAAACACACTACTGTATATTTATGGAAAATACTGTATACTTCTGAGTGTGCTTCACACAGGGGAGTGGGCTCGTGAAACCACCTGTAGGAGACACTCTTTCTGCTTCATATGCACCAGACACTTTCTTATAAACGCTCCATATTACTTGAAAACATTGTATAATTGTGAGTGTGCTCCACACAGGTAAGTGGGCTTGACAAACCACCTGCAATAGACCCTTTCACACATACAGACCTTTCCAGAAAATTACCAATAATTTTCCGGAAAGGGATTATATGTGAACAGGCCATTTTAAAAAAATATCGGTAAATTAGTTCCAGCAATTTTTTGGAAAGAAAAGTTGTAACATTACCGGTAATTTGCCGGAATGCTGCTCTGTGTGAACACAGAAGGAAATTTGCTGGAAAGAGCGTGTTCAAGATTAAAAAGGGCTGACGTGACACGTCTACTCCAGCCAATCAGAACATTCAGACGCATTCAAATCCGCACTGTTTATGAAAATAAAAGCCTTTAAATATTTTTCCAAACACATTTACCTGCTAGATGTTAGTCAGACAACGTTTCTATGTTTCTTCTTAATGCCAACTGTGTAAAAACATTATTGTCAAAATGCTTATGATAAAGCGATGATTGTTCACCTTCAAGCTCTGCTTCAGTTGCTTGACGCATGTGCATGTGAAGGAGCCGGTGAGCGCCAGCACACACACATATCATGTACACCTCGACATGCGAAAGTGTTCCTCCTTATGTTTCATCGAAGTTGTTGACAATACTTATCCTTCCACAGAATTTGTAATGTAGTCAAATGTGTAAACATTTAGCTGCGATTCGCACTTCTGCCTTTGGATGTCTCTGAGACAAAGTAGCTGCATGAATGCTAAAGATTTAAATAAAAGTGAAGCCATCAACAAATCCAGACCCTTTCAGTGTGTACAAATACAAGCACAGCCGTTTAGAGCTTATTTCTGGTTAATGATGTCAATTTACCCGTATTTTGGAATGGATGTGTGAATAGTCTTTTCTGGAAAAATTTCGGAACGTTCTTGCCTGTGTGAACAGCGCTTTTTTTAATTTACCGGTAAAGTCGTTTCCGTAATTTTCCGGATATTTACCGGTATCACTGTGTGAAAGGGGCTATACTCTTTTCTCTCCATATGCACCAGACACTTTCTTATAAACACTCCATGTTTCTGGAATACATTGTGCAATTCTGAGAGTGATCCACACAGGTGAGTCGGCCTTACAAACCACCTGTAGGCGACACTATCTTTCTATTCCATATACACCAGACACTTTCTTATAAACACACAATGTTTCTGGAATACATTGTGCAATTCTGAGTGCTTTACACAAGTGAGTGGGCCTGCCAAGCCACCTGTAGGCGACACTTTCTTTCCTCCCCATATGTACCAGACATTTTCATATATACACTATATTTCTGGAAAACAGTGTACATTTCTGAGTGTTTTTTTTTACACAGGTGAGTGGGTCTGATAAACCACCTGCAAGAGATGTACACTTTCCTCTCCCTATGCACCAGCCCTTTCTTATAAACACTCAATGTTTCTTGAAAACATTGTGCAATTCTAAATGTGCTCCACACAGTTGAGTGGGCCCAACAAACCACCTGCAAGAGACATAGAGTTTCCTCTCCATATGCACAAGACTTTGGCTAAGGGATTTTAGAAAGGCCAAAACAAAATTCATTCATTTTCCTTCGGCCTAGACCCTTATTTATTAGGGGTCGCCACAGTGGAATGAACCATTGAACTATTTCAGCATATGTTTTATGCAGCAAATGTCCTTTCAGCCGCAATCCAGTACTGGGAAACACCCATATACTCTCACATTAACCACTTATACACTACAGTCAATTTAGTTAATCCCTCCATGCCCCCCAAAATGTGGTTGGTCCATTGGTTTGTCCATTAATAGCATTCCATCGTGCCAGATTTAATCATAACACAATCTGTTAAAAAAAATCATTTTTTTCAGTATGTGCTTTTTGTTATCGCCTAAAAAGTGTATCCTACTTAGTTGTGTGCAAGATTTTATGCACATTTTCAAAATGTATCAGCGTTTCCATTAAGTATTTTATGCGATATTCTAAAGCAATCTCTGTAGCTAATTTGTATGAATTTGTTAGATCTCATTCGTACAATTTAGTACGATTTGCTCATCCACCAATGATGGTTGAGTTTAGGGGTGGGGTTGAGTGCCACGTCTTCCTTTAAAATCTGAACACGTACAAATGTGTACAAATTAGCCACTAAACTGACAAAATGTAAAATAGATACATTTCCTCAAGATCAGACTGGATATTCCAAAATGCGCATTAAAATAGGTGAATGGAAACAGTTAAGAACACCATCTAAAAATGCTGTGGTGTATTAATTATTTTACTCTAGCCATAAAACATCAGATACTGTGAATGAATGATGTACTGGTGTAATTGAAAATGTCTTCACAATCTGTCGTCTGCTCTCCCTCTGAAACTTGAAAATTCACTTCATTGCTCATGTGAAGCAAAACTCGTGCAACAATCGAACGGAGTCTTCATTTGTCTCTGGCCCTCCAGAGGAGCCAGCGATCGCATATACACATGACAAAGAACTCCACAGACGTGTCAGATCGACCAAAAAAAGAAAGACAGAAACTCTAAATATACTTTATCGTGGGCCGCCTCGCCTATAAATACTCGTCACGTTGTGAGCCTTTCCTCTGAATTATGCACGCTTTTAAAGTGAGTCCTACTGCTCTCATTTGAATGATAGATGTTAAATTTTGTGCACACGTCTAAAATAGATTTCCGTGCGCTCCTTCAGAAATGATTTCTAAAAGAGCGGGCGAGTCCTTTCTTACTCTCTCTCCATCTCGCTGGCTCTGTGATCTGCGCTATATTTAGCTCGCAGGAGTCTATTTTTGTCCTCACGTGCCAGACAGGCTCCCCTCACGCACTCGGTGCTCTCGTGCAAAAATTCTCCCCCGTCCTTTTCTTCCTCCCTCCTCCCTCCATCTCCCTCTATTTTTCAGCTTCTAATTTGCTCCATCTCTCTCTGATCCAAGCGTTTTGCCTCTCGCTTTTCATATTCTATCAGCCTCTCTCTTTCTCTCTCTCTCTTTCTCTCTCTTTCTCTCTCTCTGTGTGTCGCGTGCCAGTTGTCAGGTGTCCAGCTTTCTGCAGAGAGAGGAGCAAACATGAGGAGAATATAAACAAGACCCGACTAATGAGCCAAAGCCGGAGAGAGAGGCTGAGAGACCACGAGAAAGGCCTGTCTAGTGTCACTTTAGAGCTTTTTTCCAGATCTATTTAATTAATCAGAAATAGGAGGAAACGTCCAGACCTCAGGTGACTTGGACGGATCTGATTTTTTTCTATGTAAAGCAGGCTTATTAAACGCGCCAATTGGCGGACACGTTTCAATTGTGACACTGATGACCGTTTTCGATACTTTGACAAGGAGCAATTATGGGATTTAATTAGGGCGTTGAGGCATTTGGAAAATTACACCTTTCCTTGTTCAATTGACCCTATTTACATTCTTAACACACGTAGCGGGTCTTATCGTTAATGATTCATTAGTGCGCATTAGTCCAATGACTAAAAAATGTGGGATTCGTGATCTTTAATCGAAATGGAATGCGTTCCACTGCCGCTGTGATGAATTGTGTTCCGTGCTGACATCACAGAGTCTCCTTAAATTCTCAACCAGGCTCCGTTCTGGTTTAAATACACATTGTTTGCCATTCAATTAATTCCCAGTGGCTAAAAATCAAGCAGTGGCCTAGATTCATCTGCATTGATTATTCTTTTTCACATGGAAATATAGAATAAGACAAATTTCTGCTACTTATAAGTGGCAGTGCATTCATTCATGCGTTGTATAAATAATAAGAATTCAAGACAAAATCAGGTTTATCTTAGCACTACAGAAAATAAGGCTAAATGTGTTTACACAGTATAATAATTAGTTTGAAATGCATGTGATAATTTAACATTTCATTTCACTATTTTGGCTCGGCTACTTGTTTGAAGTAAAATATAATTCTTTGCCAAGTTTGGGTTTATTGGCCAATCTTTTTGGGGTCAAACATGGACAAACCCAAATGTTAGGTTAACATTAAAAAACACTTAAAAGTAATAATTTTACTTTGCAGTTGAGTATGTTTATATTTGGTCCAAATTTGGCTTGAAAACAACCTAATGTTTTGTGTTTTGTAATTTCAGCTAGTTAGTTTTGGATAAAAGTAAGCACTTTTTTCTGTTAAATGTTGTTAAAACACTAATTATCTGCACCCCCTAACAGTAAGGCTATATACAGTATTATGTATTATGATACTAAGGCCAAACTTTTTATGCTTTTTGGTCAATGTATTGGTAGTTTTACAGGTCATTTTGTAGTTATAATTCCATTTTGTGGGCCTAAAACTTTTTCCTTTTACATTAATTTATTTAGCAGACACTTAATCCAAAGTGACTTACAGGTGAGACCATTTGCCAACAGTGATGTCATATACAATTATATAAACGCTTTGAGTTCAATCTTGACAAAATGACAAAAATTGGACGAAAGCAGTAGTGGTTGACGATGTATCAGTTTTACAGATGTATCGGCACCGATAGTTGATTCCTGGAACTATTGGTTATCGGCAAAAATCCCAGGTGATAGCTCTTCTTGATTGTGTCTGTTACTGGAGTGGATGAGAAGGGTCTGTTATCATTATACAGTGCAACAGTTACCTCTAGAGGCAAAATCAATGATTGGTTAATTAATCGGTTATTAGCAAGTATGGTCCAACCTATCATATCGGCAAAATCCAATATGTCAACCTCTAGTATGCAGGACCATAGTGTTGGTTTACATTTATGAATTTTGGCTGACACTTTTAAGGAAAGCCACTTGCATTGACGGATGTATCAGTTTTGCAGATGTACAGAGTTCGTGCAGACGACACCGATAGTTGATCCCTTTATCTTTTATCTGAAAAAATCTTAGCTGATAGCTTTTTTTGGCATTGTGTCTATTACTGGTGTGGATTAGAAGGGATTGTTGTCATTATTCAGTGAAGGACCGACCTCTACAGGACAAAATCAATGATCAACTACTTGTTAATTAATCGATCATTAGCAGGTACGGTGCAACCTATCATATCGACAAAATCCAAATTGTCAACCTGTAGTATACAGGAGCATAGTGTTTACATATATGATTTTGGCTGACACTTTTAAAGAAAGCCACTTGGATTGATGGATGTAGTTTTGCAGATGTATCGGCACCGATAGTTGATTCCTGGAACTATCGGTTATCTGCAAAAATCCCTGGTGAAAGCTCTTCTTGATTGTGTCTGTTACTGGAGTGGATGAGAAGAATCTGTTGTCATTATATAAAGCAAGACAGACACTCTAGAGGTGAAAATCTTTCAACTATTGGTTAATTAATTGGTTATTAGCAATTACAGTCCATCCTAGCTATCATATTGTCAAAATCCAATATCAGTCAACCTCTAATATGCAGAAGCAGAGTGTTAATTTACATTTATGAGACTGGCTGACACTTTTAAGGAAAGGCACTGGCACTGCATTGAAGGCACATCTTTTATCAGTTCTTGCTTTTTTCTGGGAATCAAACCCAAAACCTTCACCTTGGCATTGCTATAGTCTGTCAGAGCTGCAGTAAGAGCTCTTCCTTACCAAGTGACATCCCAGACCAATAGTTGATGGTGTATTTAGTCATTTTTTTGTGGATCCATATCTATTCCCTACCCCTAAACCCAACCATAAAATTATTCCCAAAATCAGAGGGCAATATTAGTTGGATAACAATCATGTAGAAGTGCATAAACCTGATCGTAGGCTTAAACTTAACATAAACCGTAAGCGTGTCCCTTAGGTATGATTGGCAGATTGGAATGTTGTTCCAGGATGAACATAGATGTTAATCCAGGAACATGTCCTACTTAGTGAAATCAGGTTGGCGTGAACTTAAAGGGATAGTTCACCCAAAAATGAAATGTCTCTCATCCTTTACTCATCCTTTACTTGTTCCAAACTGTTATGTTTCTTGCTTCTGTTAAACACAAAATAATATATGAAGAGTTCAAAAACCCTGCAAAACCCTCTAAATCCCATCAGACCTCTTTTTTTGAGCATTTTCTATCAAGCTCTTCTCATTAGGTTCAGAGGTTTCATTTTATAGGTAATGTTAAGGTTATTAGCAAATTATCAAAAATGTCATTTTAGACAATTCTTTGATTTTAAACAAGGTAGATTTTCTTTTGCGTCAAAAACAGCTAAATCCACTTGTGCTTTTTATGCAAAAACCTCTAAATCCACCTATTGGGACAAGACAGTGTAATTAGCTGAAAAATCACTGAAGATGCAATTAGAAATTATTTTACCAAACATAAAACACATTGCACAAACCACCTGAAATTAAAAATACATAAAGTACATAAATATGTCAAGTGGCGGTTCATTCCGCTGTGGTAACCCCTAATAAACCAGGGAAAAAGCAGAAGGAAAATTAATGAATGAAATCTGTCAAGTGGATTAATCAATAACATTAAAACTGACGTTAATTAAATTCTAACAATCTGTTGTCATTTCTGATATTTGGGATTTTGATTTAATGTAAGTAGAGCAATGTAAACATTGTGAACTAAGCTTGATTCAAATAATGTAATGTAAAAACATTGTGAAACATCAGTATCTGTGCATTGTCCATTAAGTTATGCTATTTATTGAAGTAATATAAACACTTTATAGTTTTATACATTATATTTATCTTTTAAAAAATAGCTTATATTGGCAATTAAAACACAAGATAGGCCTATACTGGGGAAAAAAGGGGATGTCAGACACATTTAGAAGCTGTCATTCATTCATTATCTTGTTTATCCTCATAGCATCTATGTGGGTTAAAAGAACGGCAACTTAACTTTGTCTTTCGTGAAACTGAGTTGCCTTTATTGTATAGTAAATCAGACTAGCAAAAGTAGTGTCACTGCGCAAAAGCGCGTTATAAATGCATGTTACACGTGCGACTGTATAGTGTGTTTTCTTTTCCTTCTAATGCACGGAGTTTTGGGGTAAGGGACGTTTTCATTTGCCATTTACTTACAGTCGGAAAGGCTCATTCAGTTCATCAAACTCCATCTTTTAAAATCGAAAGCGAAAAAATTCCTCCTCATAAGTCTCCTCATAAGCTGGCGTATCAGCGCACTGCTACATTGAAAACATATGATTTGATTTACACCTTCTGATTGGTTCTCGGGATGTAGCGGCTTTTGCTATCAAAGGCAAGTGGCGTTTAGCGACTTTTGCAAACAAACTGTTATTTATGAATGGACTGCGGTTTAGATGATGTGAAGCAAATCTATTTGTTGAACATGTAGTATGTGCCTAAAGCATTTGCTCAATGTCATTAGCTCATTTTTGGCGAAAGTGGCATTTAGCGGCTTTTGCAACTGAACGCTTCATATTTTGAAAAATGCTGTAACCCAGTGGTTCTCAAACTTTTTTCATCAAGTACCACCTCAGAAAAAAAATTGTCTCTGCAAGTACCACCATAATGAGCAGTATTGAAACACAGTAGCGTAGTAGGCCCAGTAAAGCAGCTATAGTACAGTTTAAAAACGAGGCAGATTAATTCCTATTATTAAGAATATTTATTATTGTCAGCCACTTTAAACATTATACATAGTTTGAACATTAACACTGTGCTGTGCTTACATGTAAAAAAATAAATAAATAAAAAATAGATATAAACATAGACATTTAAATTTTAATGTGCTTTTAAAAGTTAAAAATGGTAGGTAACTGTTCTTAAAAAAGTAAAAAAAAAAAAACTCAAATGTAAAGTATTAACATATAGTAGCCTATTTATCAATTTAGAAGGAATTCCCACTGAATCCTGCCGCGGTCAAAGAGAGGAAGAACAAAAAAATGTAATAAATTAAATATCACAAGCCTCAGTAGGAATGATTAGTTTATTAATAACAGCTCTAGTCAGCGGGAACGTACATTCTTTACAGTGTGCAATATTTCTCTGGTGCTCTCCCGCAGTGTTTAATGCTGACGGTTTGTCATGCTATACGGTCCAGTAAATGGAGTAAAAGCCTGTTCTTAAAAAAAAAAAAAAAAAAAAAACTCCTTAAATGTAAAGTATTAACATATAGTAGCCTATTTATCAACACCTACAAATGTTGCCTGGACCTCATAAATAAAGGCTATATGTCATCATATTCATATATAAACGATTTTTGATAATTTTTTTAATATATGTAGCATGTACATATGACATATTTAATTCCTCCACGTACCACTAGAAGGAATTCCGTTTACCACTTTTGGTACATGTACCACAGTTTGAGAACCACTGCTGTAACGTTGACTTTCATAGTATTTGTTTTTCCTACTATGGATGTGTTGCAGGTTTTCAGATTTCTTCAAAATATTTTCTTTCGTGTTTAACAGAAGACACTCATAGTTAGAACTACTTGAGGAAGAGTAAATAGTGAGAACATTTTCATTTCTGGCTGAACTATCCCTTTAAAATTTGAACCGTAAAATAGAAACAAGAAAAACAAAGTAGAATTGAAAACCAATAATTATGCTGATAAACAGTAGGGGAGAAATCCATCTTCAGGATTCTTGGGAACAATCAGAAAACACTACTAATAGGATTATTTACAAAGACAATTTCATACTAAAGTAGTTAAGAGCTTTAACTAAAAAGTCTTTTGTTGTTTGTGCATTAGTGCAAACATGATTTTTGCTTGTCTTCACAAACCGAGGAATGGCATGAAAATGATGTCTGTGCGAATTCACCTCCACATACTGTTCACCACTGATGCGGTCGATACGGCTCCTGAATAGATCTGTAAATATGCAAATGTGCTCGTTTGCTAAAATCAGAGCGAGTGGATTTTTACTTAACAGTTTAAAGGCTCGCACTACATTTGTGCAATGTTTGTCAGTAATTAAAATACTCATTATTCCCACTGAATCCTGCTGGGGTCAAAGAGAGGAAGAACAAAAATAAATAAATAATAAATTAAATATCACAAGCCTTAGTAGGAATGATTAGTTTATTAATAACAGCTCTAGTCAGCGGGAACGTACATTCTTTACAGTGTGCAATATTTCTCTGGTGCTCTCCCGCAGTGTTTAATGCTGACGGCTTGTCATGCTATACGGTCCAGCGACCCGATGGAGTAAAAGCCATTCCATCGAGAAACAGGGGTGGAGTCATGGAAAGTCCATACGGAGAATAATTTTCCCTCTACACACCATCACTCACTCGCGCACACATATGTTCATGCTACAGCAGCACACCTTGGGCATGTGCATGTGGAATGGAAAACAAATTGAGCAATAAAAAAACCACCTCAAGCCAGAAAAGACAAGTTCTCCATCCCGGAGCAGCAGTCACTCACTTCCTATAGGACACCGTTTCTCAATCCCCGTCCTCACGCCCCACTCCAATCTGCATATTATGCATGTCTCTTTGATTTAACACAGCTAATTCGGATATCCAGCTCGTTAGAGGAGCTCCATGTATGAACTGTGTTCTGACTGAAGAGATCCTGAGCCGCAGAGCTTTCGAAACAATGCTCCGAGACGTGTTTTTTTTTTTTTTTTTTTTTAAACACTCTGGTCATGTGATTAAAGCGATTCAAAGGATCGACCTGGCAAATCTGTCTTTCATTGACAGGGTCTGAAACAAAACCACCATATTATGTAGCTTAGTGCATTGTTTCCCAGCCCTGTTCCTGAAAGCACACCAACAGTACACATTTTCCAACCTCTTCCTAATCAAACACACCTGAATCAACTGATCAGAATGTAAGAAGAGACTCCAAAAGCTGAAGTTAATGGGTCAGCAATATGTACTGTTGGTGTGCATCCAGTGGACTGTGTGTGTGCATAATGCAACTGCGCTGCGAGTGACCTGAGTTGAATCTCGGCTTGTACAAGCATTTCGAAATTGTGACTTAGGGCCCTATCATACACCTGGCGCAAGGCGCGGCGCAATTGTTGTTTGCTAGTTTCAGCACAACGAAAGTGTCGTTTTGACCTTTTTTTTCACCACGCTGTTTAAATAGCAAATGCATTTGCACTCATATGTGCACCCATAGGCGTTCTGGTCTAAAAAAAAAAAGGAGGTGTGTTAAGGCGCATTGCTGGTGCGTTACTATTTTGAGGAACTAAAATAGACCAGCTGAGACGAGGTCTAAAGTCCAGCGCAGATTGCGTTAGATTTGCACCTTGCTTAAACATTGCTTAATACACACTGGATGTACAGCAATACGCAAATATCTTCACAAATAAAAATAATTAAAGGATTAAAATATCACAAAAATAATTATTTTCTACATAAATATAAAAAACACTGCCTCCATGCCTTAATTTTTCACCGGCTTTTTCAGTTTATTCATGACAATTTGCTTTTGTATAATGTTATTATTAGTAGTAGTAGTATTTATTATATGCATATTTATATTTGTTTTATTAAAAACAAGCTTAGATTAGCCCACCTGTCAGGTTTTAGACCATATGGGGCATAGTTTTTTGACCATACTTCATTATTAAAGTTCATTAATGGCTGGAAATTAGAACTGAGTTTAGAAATAGTTTTGAAACAAATCTTTGCGCTTAAAATAAATTAATTATGTAGGCTAATGGATGTCTGTGCATGCAACACATTTCTTTATTCACGGAAGAGAGTGAAAGTAATGAATGAGGAGGCTCATTCTCACGCTGCAGATGGTCTGTTTAACTGTTTTCTCGATAGTGAAGCTCTCAGTTATTCCATTTACAAAGTTTGCCATGTAAATAGCAAATGCGCTATGGCGCGACGCAACTGTCTCTTAAAGGGAATAGGAGATGAGACTCTGATTGGTTTATTCTTAAAACACACTCATAACTCATTAGGGGAATAAGCTCAACCCTGTTAGACCATGTGCCGTGGCACAAATCAGAATTTTCCATCCTTAAAATAGCAAAAGTGGATTCTGACACGCCCTTAATGCTTTTGCACCCTGCGCTTTGGACTCTGCGCCTAGATTGTCAAAATAGAGCCCCTAATGTCTCTTATTAATGTTGATTTTTTTATTATTTTTTTTAAACATCGCATTTATTCACAAAGAGTTCATTCAAATGTCAGACTAATGTTAAAACAAAACACACAAGAACCGAGCAATAAAATAAAACATTTATGCGTTACTATGATTGCTTCGTTCTGAACCCAATACGTCTGCATGCCAGTCAAGAACACTAACCACCACTAAATTTTTTGATGAATCATCTAAACAATATGGGGTATAATCCTTCAATTCGCATAACTGTTTCTTGGTTAAAGCTGTTTAAAAATCAATACTTTAAAATGACCACGAGATGTCACTGTAGAGTCGGGTTTCTAAACGTTTTGAAGCCTCGACACATTTGCTTCGACTGTTTCAGTGTTTCATGAAGCCTCGCTCTGCCCACCACTGGTCTAATGTTGTCGAAAATATCAACGCAACTTTGAAACTCTCCAGTGTCCATGTATCAATGAAGAGTGGTGATCCGATGACCAGTCATTTCTGTTGAGCACATGAACACAATATCTAATCAGCGGTGTTAAATAACATGCTCAACTGTTTGTGGGTGTTAATATATATATTTATTTTTTTTACATTTCAGTACCGAAATCTATACTTTGGAATTAACATAAAACAAGATGATTAAACATCAATAAAGTGATGGCTCCATATATAAATTTTCTGTGCAAAAAGTAGGGCTGTGCAATTAATCGAATATTCGATATTGGCTTCTAACGATTATGGGGGGGGAAAAAAATTAATCGAGATAAAACGATTATTGTGTGATATACCGCCCTCTTTTCTGTTGTACAAATTTGTTGCTCTGCAAAGCTCAGTTCCATGTGAAAATGACTAAAAGCACTGTAATGTAACTTGCAGCACCGGATGCGCATCATTCATGTTTTTAAAAGCGCGCACTAGAGAACACATGCTGCTGTGTGTGTGCGTGCTCAGCCTTAGAGACGAGCAGAGCTCCCACATCTAAAGTCATCTTAATGTGAGCGCTTTAATGGTGTCAAAACGCAGTGTTTGGTGATTATTCATATTAACCCTCATTTATGTAATAAACAAACGAGTTGAAAATCAAAAGACACGTGAAAGTGAAAGCATAAATCAGAACAGTACTGCTCTTAAAGTGACAGCACGCAATATTCCTGCTACCGACTGTTTTTATCATTAATCAAACAACAAAAGGAGAAAATCACTCACTGCTCTTGACTGAAAGACTTTTGTAGCAATAATTAAAGTTTTTTTTCCTTACAGTGAAGATGCTTAAAGCACAGTTTGTTTCATATTTTTATTCTATTGTATTTATTTCCCTTTCCTTTTGTACAGGGAGGAAAATAACTATATATAATTTTGAATTATTAGCCCTCCGTTTCCCCCAATTTCTGTTTAATGGAAAGATTTTTTCAACCCATTTCTAAACATAATATATTTAATAACTCATTTCTAATAACTGATTTCTTTTATCTTTGCTATGTTGACAGTACAGAATATTTGACTAGATATTTTTCAAGATACTAGTACTCAAATTAAAATGCCATTCAAAGGCTTAATTAGTGTAATTAGGCAAGTCATTGTATAACAGTACTTTCTTCTGCAGACAATCAAAAATATATATTGCTTAAGGGGGCTAATAATATTGACCTTAAAATAGGTTTCAAAATATTTAAATCTGTTATTATTCTAGCCAAAATAAAACAAATAAGCCTTTCTCCAGAAGAAAAAAAAACATTATAGGAAATACTGTGAAAAATGATTTGCTTCATTTGGGAAATATATATATATATAAACAAGTTCACGGGAGGGCTAATAACTTTGACTTTAACTGTATATCATTTTAAATAATCGTGATTACAATTATGACCAAAATAATTGTGATTATGATTTTCCCCATAATCAAGCAACCCCTAACAGAGAGGTCACCTTTTACCTTTTATTGCTCTCACAGAATCACATGATGTAATTTCGCAGGTCAGAGCGCTCTAGGTTTAACATTTGGAACGTAGTGACATGCGAAACGTTGCACGAGCTTAAAGTATCCCTGAAGACTCACTTTTTTAGACTTGTCTATTTGTGAGGTGTATGTTTATTTTTTTTATCGGTTTTATGGTTAGTATGTTTCTGGCTTGTCTTAATTTTTTACATATATACTTTTTATCTTCTGGATAACAATTTTTTTGTTATCCTTGTATTTTTAGTTGTAAAGTGCTTAGAGAATGAAGTTTTAAGGCACTGTACAACAACAATATACAGTTGAAGTCATAATTATTAGCCCCCCTTTGAATTTTTTTTTTTTTTTTAATATTTCCCAAATGATGCTTAACAAAGCAAGGACATTTTCACAGTATGTCTGATTATGGTTTTTCTTCTGGTGAAAGTCTAATTAGTTTTATTTTGGCTAGAATAAAAGCAGTTAAAAAAGCCATTTTAAGGACAAAATGATTAGCCCCTTCAAGGTAATTATTTTTTGATAGTCTACAGAACAAACCATCATTATACAATAACTTGCCTAATTACCCTAACCTGCTTAGTTAACCTAATTACCTAGTTAAGCCTTTAAATGTCTCTTAGCTGTATAGAAGTGTCTTATAATAACTAGTAAAATATTATTTACTGTCATCATAACAAAGATAAAATATTAGAGATATTATTAGATTTCTAAATATTAGAGAGAAAAAAATCTGCCCTGTTAAACAGCTAATAATTCTGACTTCAACTGTATATATATATTACTATTAGGTTTATGGGGCAAAAAGTGCAGGGTAAACGTGGCTTGACATCACTACGCAGTGTGCATTGATTTCTAGTACTTTCTCCATTAGACTCTCCCAAAGCTTGAGAAACCTTTATTTCACTTCAGAATGTTCATTCACAGATTTACACTGCAGCATTATACTCGAGAAGAGCTGACGTAATGTACTTCCATAGATAAATACAATATAATTCAGATCTAAACTGCAGTTTGAATGAAACATTTATATGCTCCCTGAAATGATGGCGGAACATCCTGTGGAGTCCATTTTGCAGGACACTTGTTCTCGAATTAGAATAAAGGTGCAGAGCTGTGGAGTGCGAGGGCCGGTATTGAGAAACGTAGCTATAGAAAGAAGTGTGTGTTGTTACAGTGTTAAAAAAACAGCAGCGTGTTGTTTATACATGGAATTTGATTGGTCCTTCATTTGTGGGCGTGGTCTTCATGGTGTTGAGGTAGTGGGTGTGGTCCAGTTCCCATCATCATGGAGACGGGTCTGTCCTTGGACGTCTGGATAAATGAGCTCCTCCACCGTCACATAAGTTCCCGTGAGGAAGCCGATGAAGCCGAGAGCGGCGATGGAGATGTCTTTGAGGAGCAGCATTGGTGGAGGAGGCTGACTGGGAAACGCTATCAGCTCCACCAGAGGAGGGAAAACCAGCGCTAATGCTGAACTGCTTACTGCACCCACCAGAGAGATCACTAGGTCCAACCGTGGGATCAACACTGCTGTTATACCTGCCGGAGGAATGGAGAAGTGACGTCAGTTCTGGAGAAAGTATGAGTAGTGTTTGTGAAAGTCAACGCTGTGAAGCAAATTCACTTAATAAATGATGATCACCCTTCAAGGTCATTCACAAATATGAATGAGATTTAAAAAAAATGAGTGGTGTTTGTGAAAGTAAATGCTGTGACATGACATGGCTGGTCTGGTCATTGCCAAGGTGTCACTAGGGTAGCTTTGGCATTTTGCAAAAGTTGCAAGTTGCAAAAGTGTACTGCGGTTTTGTTAAATTTCATCCAAAAATGTCCTTCACTTGTTCAAAACCTATTAAAACGTAATAATATATATATACATTTACTGGCCACTTTATTAGGTACACCTGTCCAATTGCTTGTTAACGCAAATTTCTAATCAGTCTATCACATGGCAGCAACTCAATGCATTTAGGCATGTTGACATGTTCAAGATGATCTGCTGCAGTTCAAACTGAGCATCAGAATGGGGAAGAAAGGTGATTTAAGTAACTTTGAACGTGGCATGGTTGTTGGTGACAGATGGGCTGGTCTGAGTATTTCAGGATTTTCACGCACAACCATCTCTAAGGTTTACAGAGAATGGTCCAAAAAAGAGAAATTATTTAGTAAGCGACAGTTCTGTTGGCGCAAAGGCCTTGTTGATGCCAGAGGTCAGAGGAGAATGGCCAGACTAGTTCAAGCTGATAGAAATGCAACAGTAACTTAAATAACCACTGTTAGAGTCTCAATTTCTGCTGCAACATTCTGATGGTAGGGTCAGAATTTGGCATTAACAACATGAAAGCATGGATCCATCCTGCCTTGTATCAACAGTTCAGGCTGGTGGTGTAATGGTGTTGGGGATATTTTCTTGGCACACTTTGGGCCCATTGGTTCCAGTTGAGCATCGTGTCAACGCCACAGCCTACCTGAGTATTGTTACTGACCATGTAAAAACCATCCCTTTATGACCACAGTGTACCCATCTTCTGATGGCTACTTCCAGCACGATAACATGCCATGTCATAAAGCACGAATCATCTCAGACTGGTTTCTTGAACATGGCAATGAGTTCACTGTACTCAAATGGCCTCCACAGTCACCAGATCTCAATCCAATAGAGCACCTTTGGGATGTGGTGGAACGGGAGATTCGCATCATGGATGTGCAGTTGACAAATCTGCAGCAACTGAGTGATGCTATCATGTCAATATGGACCAACATCTTTGAGGAATATTTCCAGTATCTTGTTGAATCTATGCCACGAAGGATTAAGGCAGCCGTGAAGGCAAAAGGGGGTTCAACCTGGTACTAGTAAGGTGTACCTAATAAAATGGCCACTGAGTGTACATTATATTTCGACGAATGTTGGTAGCTGGCAAACATTTACTTCCATGGCATTTGTTTTCCTACCATGAAAGTCAGTGAGTGCCATTAAGCAGCATTCTTCAAAATATCTGCTTGTGTGTTCAACAGTAGAAAGAAACTCAAAGGTTTAATTAATGACAAGGGAGAGTTAATGATAAGGATTTTTTTTTTATTTTGGGGTGAATGTCCTTTTAAAATTAATTTAAAAAATGGTCCAAAAAAAAAAGTCTAATTAAAAATGTAAATGAAAAACTAAATGATGCTACTAAAATGCTACTTGCTACTAAATGATGTTATTTTTAATTGTTTTTAATTGCTAAACTGAAAAAAACTATTTTTTTAACGAATAAAAGATTGTGTGCCTTAAAATAATTGCTAAATTAACATTTTATAGTAAAATAATAAAAAATTAAATAAATAAAAACATTAAAAGATAATAAAAAAGACCTGCTAATGTCCTGGCATAAAGTTACCAGTACGTTTTCTGAACATGTGACGACAAAACCAGTAATAATGGTGCTTTTTACATTTATACATCAAGATCCAACTGGCCAGCAACTGTTTGAAAATCTGTAATCTGAAGGTTAAAATAAATAAACAAATATAAATCAGAATCATTTATTAATAAAAGTTCATTGTTACATTTTTCAGTGATTTCAAATTGTTTTAGTGTATATATAAAAAAATGAATGAATTATTTTTGCAGAAACCATCTCAAACTGGTCAACTTCCATTTCAGTTCATCAAATAATATTTAACATGCTCATAACGAGAGCATTTTCCTACTGAAAATGTATTTAACTTGAGTCTATTATATATGTATACTTGTTAAAGTAGAATAAACTGCAGTAATCAAACACATTAAGAAAAGAAACATCAATGCAACTTTGATCTGGTAGTTAACAGCAGGACCCGTGTGTGAATGAATGCATTTATTATAGTTGATCTCATCTAAAGCTGATGTAATTCTGCTTGTTCACAGCAGGTGTTCATCACTTCACTCATTTATGTTCATTCACTGTCAAGAGGACTCTATTAGTCGTCAACTAGAAAGGTAAAGGGGGCAAAATTTGATCATAAAACCTTGCCATTTGGTGTGATACATATTAAAGTTTTAGTAACACTTTTCTTAAAGGAGTGATCATAGGAGTGTTATAAACATGACGTCTTGAATACGAATAAGATTAAGCATGTTTATAATTTATTTAGTGTCAGTCACTCATTTGTCATTTTAAATGTATAAAGCAGACATTGACTACTTTTACATGGACATCAGTAATCAAATTATTTGCCTTAATCTAAATAAGACAATAATATGATTAAGGTGTTTACATTAGTGGCTTTTTGAATGTTCCTTTCATGATCCTGTTTTACCTGTTATAGCACATAATTTGATTAAGGTCATTGCGTCACAGCGCTATCCAACGTTTCCTCCGAAGTTAATTTTGGTGTTTCATTTTTACTTTGTCGACTTTAACTGCAGGTCGGCACTTTCACTTTCATTTAGGAACGGTTCATGCATGCCCCCATGACAAAATGAGGTATTGGATGTGAGTATGAACTGCTGGAAGAGTGTTGTTTTAATGGAATTTAATACTGCATGCCGTATGGGGTAAAAAAAAAAAAAACCTCCGCATTTCACGATGCAGTTATCTGTGGTCATTCCTGTCGCAAAATGCTGCAAAAATCCAACACAACGGTAATATTTTGATTGCAATGTTTACATGTCTGTACTGCATTTCAATAATATGACTTAATAGCATACTCCACGTCTTAATCCGCTTTCTATTTAGTTCAATTGTGACCTTAATCGGAATAATCAAATATTGCGGTTTACATGGTCGACTCTTAATCAGAGTATTGTCTTGATCCTATTAGAATTGCATTATTAAGCCGAAGTCACACTAGAGTTTGAGCTTGCGAAATTCTGTCGTACGGCGCTGCGAAAAGGGGCAGGATTAAACAAGATGAATAGACATAAAAAAAGCTAGCGATTGCTCCATGTTTTAAATTTCTGTACAGAGAGGTCATGTTTTTATCCTGGATTGGTCTCACGCAGTCAAGTGATGCGATTTTGCAGGTCAGAGTTCACCAAGCTTGAACTTTGCACCCCACCAACCTGCGAAACTCCGATGCATGACCCTGCGTTTCCGGTCTGACGCATTCGCGTGCCAATGAATGGAAGTCTATGGGGAGAAAAGCCCAGTGTGACCACGGCTTTAGTGTCCATGTAAATGTAGGCACTTTTTGAAATGTCTTTGTCATGACAACTTGTCATAAACCTGTCATAAACATGATTGTCCTGAGGTCATTATAATCGAGTTCTCATCACCTTTTTTTCTGAATTTTTCATCAGAATTTCTCTGTAAAAGTGTCAAGACTTTGTCAAAAAGGTTTTTAACAAGATCATCAATATTCAATGACAAATTCAATTCACACTGCTTTAGTTAAGGTAAAAAAGAAAAACACGAATGACACCAGCTATGTTTCCATCCACCTATTTGTATTGAAAAATGATTGATGAAATGCATTGATGAAATGCTAAACTTTTTTTATGTGCATTTTCAAAACTTATGCGCATAACTGAGTAGGATAAGCTTTTTATTCGATGATCAGTATGCGCATTAAAAAAAAGTGATGTGATTTTGTTATAAGAGATCATGTGATGATGAAAATGTGTGTGAATGGATAAAACCAGCAGGCTGAGCACACTGTAAAACATCTGAAATGTTGTGTTAACCCTTTCAGTATTAGTGTTTTTATATTATTAATGACCTCCAGAATTATCAAGAGTGTCTGTGCTCCGCGTCTCACGCCTTCAAACACCACCACACATTTATTGCATGTCAGCATTTGTCATCTGAGGCGCAAGTCATTTATTAAATAAAGAAAAGATTTAAGCAGCTTCTCCTACCGCTGCAAATTCCGGTTTTACTTTTGATATTTTGCCGCCAGTTAATCAGGAAGTGATGATTTTGTTCTCTTTGACTTATTGGATGGAAACGCTGCTATATTCACAAGTCTTTTATGTGATATTTCTGTTTTGTGCATAAATTAAATTAGCATCTTTTGATGGAAACATAGCTAATGCTATAAAAGTCATGACACTATTATAGCCTTCAAGTAAAGTTATGGAAGTTTCATACCTACAGACACAACCAATTCTAATATGAACTCCAGTAATTTCCCATTTGTATGTCAAATATGCAACATATATTTTAAAATATTGCAAAAATGGCTATCTATCCATCCATCCATCCATCCATCCATCTATCTATCTGTAGTTTAGCAAATCTTACAACATTCATTCATTTTCTTTTCGGCTTAGTCCCTTTATTAATCAGGGGTTGCCACAGTGGAATGAACCGCCAACTTATCTAGCACATGTTTTACACAGCGGATGCCCTTCCAGCTACAACCCAGCACCCATACACTCTTGCATTCACACACATGCACTACGGCCAATTTAGCTTATTCAATTCACCTATACCGCATGTCTTTGGGCTGTGGGGGAAACCGGAGCACCCGGAGGAAACCCACGCCAACACGGGGAGAACATGCAAACTCCACACAGAAATGCTAACTGACCCAGCCGGGGCTCAATCCTGTGACCTTCTTGCTGTGAGGTGATCGTGCTACCCACTGCGCCACCATCTTACAACATAAAAACCCCAATTAATCCAACTGTGGTTTTGAATGGCAATGTTTGTGGTCTTTAACTCTCTGTGATCCGCACTAATGTAGTGGTTAGTGGACGAGTGTATGCAGAGGATTGTGGCTGAAATCAAAAATCAATATTCATCTTTTCTGCTGACGTGAAAGACGAAACCACTGTTCTATCCCTGAAAACAAAGGCACAATTTATTTCCACACTCACACACAAACAGCGTTTAGTGGAGCGACTCTTTTATAAAAGCCACACACACGAACCGTTTCAGCCGTACACATATGTTTAATTCATGAGACTGAAGTGTGAAGTGTCACACACCTGCTCTCTAAGCTGCATCTTCTCTCTTTCTCTGTGCTGCAGGAAGAAAGCAGTAACATATAACTCTCACACACACACACACACACACACACACACACACACACACACATGCGGGGTGGGTTCACTCATGCATTCTGAACACTATCTCACAAACACGCATGAACGCTTCAGTTTCTGGCCTCTGTGTGCTACTGCCACCCTCAGGATAAACGCTTGACAGTTCAGGACACGATCGGAGAGATAAACCAACACATCAGCCAACAGCTACACACACGCACATTGACAATATATGAATAATTATTAAGGGTTGAAGCTATTTGTGGGTTCTGATGAGGCAGAATTCATTATTAACATTCATCATCATTGCTTTAGAGACAGTGCTAACAGTGTTATTATTATTAATATAATATATTATTATTATTATAACGATTGTACATTTTTTCGTGTAAATTTTATCTGTTTATACACTACCAGTCAAAAGTTTGGGGTGCAAATTATTCTGTTCATCAATGCATCATTTATTAAATGTTAAAATAAATAGTTAAATGTCTATTAAAATATTGCTATAATATATGCTGTAAATAACTGCTTTCTTATTGTATGTAGTTTCAATTAAAATTATTAATCCATTTATTAGTGCTTTTATTATTACAATTACTAATTTTTATTATTACTATTACTATTGATAATAATAATAATAATAATAATAATAATAGAGGTGACTCTGAAGACTGGAGTAATGAAAATAATTAAAATCACTGAAATAAATGATTAATTTAAAGGGCACCTATTTCACCCTTTTTTTAAGATGTAATATTAATATTATGGTTCTTCTGAGTGTGCCAGTTTAGGTTCAGTTCAAAACACAATTCAGATTTTTTTATGATGTGTTA
The DNA here is from genome assembly GCA_903798205.1 of Danio tinwini. Lineage (NCBI taxonomy): Eukaryota > Metazoa > Chordata > Actinopteri > Cypriniformes > Danionidae > Danio > Danio tinwini. Next base: position 25,317,450 of record CAIGQZ010000379.1, read on the forward strand.
AAAAGTGTCATTATGGGGGCGTGTACACAGTTCGTTGTTTTAAGGGCGTGTTGCTTCACATGAAAATTAGTTTCGACTTCCTGCCCAACTTAACAAGGGGGCGGAGCAAAGAGCTCCCCTGTTTGTGTATGGCTACAGACAGGCAGACAGAGAGGCAACATGAGTGTTAGGACCAGCATTCAGCTGTACATGTACTACTCGGACACAGACCAAGCAGAGAGTACAAAATCATTTGTGTCTTTTTGTAGTTTTACAGTCAACTGTGTGCTAGGTTAAAGCTCCGAGCTTGTAGCCTACACCGAGACTAATAACCAAGCACACTGAAATAACTTTGAATGAAGGGCATCACGCACCGGATGCACAGCGACATGGCTCGCACATGACAGTTGAAAGTATCGCACACTTGCGGCGCCGGTGTGTGTCACCTAATAGAAACTTATGTTTAGAAGGCAGAAATGCATGCCGTTGCGTGGCGCAACGCTGCTTGTCGCCGAGCAGCGCTTCTGGTGTACGACCTGCTTGAGGCTATAACTAAAGGGCGTCATACACCGGATGCGCCGCTCAGAGCCACGACACGGCACACCAGACGTGCACTTTCGCATGTTTTTTAAAATGAAACTATTCAGATAACGCTCTGTGGCGCAGCAAAAATATGAACAGTGTCCTAAGCAGGGCCAGCGCGTCCATAGAGGTGACCTAGGCGGCAGAATAGTGAGCAAACCCCCCGGTTCTTACTTTACACTGCAAAATGGAGGGCACTGCGCGTTGTTAGTTTGATATTTCCAATGGAGAGACGCGCACGTGAGGCAACGCACTCACACTTTCCAGCTGCACCTAGTTAAGATGACAGGGAGCTTCTGTGACCGCGGGAAATGCAAACTTTATAATGCAAAGTTTAAGGAAGACGCAATGAAAAGTAAACATGTATGCAAACCCACCAAAACTCACAAACACTGGCGGCGAGGAGAGCGATAACGTGGTGAATGTTGAGCCCAATGAGCCTTACATCTAAAAACAGAGCAAGGGTGTTTCTTTGGTGAGGTCGCTTTGACTCACACGCTGAAAATGGCGGACGTGAAACAACATACTGAGGATATGGTAATGCACACCTGTCAATCAATATTGGTGGGCGGGGGGACCACACTCCTATGTCAAGTTGCGGTCGATCTCAAAACCGCTCCAATTGGTCCACCGTGTTTATGTTGTTAAATTGAAAAAAAAAGGACTGAGTGTGTTTATATCACCCCAATATGACGGTCTATACACTATAGCTACACATATATCTGTCCAAACAGCTTAAAAAGTGGATTTTTCACCATAGGTGCCCTTTAAATGATAAACTACTTTTGAACAGTTATTTTATAGTGCAATAACATTTTACAATGTGTACTGTATTTTTGATGAAATAAATGCAGCCTTGGTGAGCAGGAGAAGCTTATTTTAAAAAATTTAAAAATCTTACTGACCCCAAACTTTTGATCAGTATTTATTATATTGCTTTATCATTTTATTTTAGTCATTTTATTCGATTTTTATTTCTGTCTGCAGAATCTTATTATTATTTTTTTATTATTCATATTTTTATATTTAATACTTTAAATAAAAAACAGACAATATAAATATTTAGTTATTTGTTGTTTTTTATATATGTGTGCATATTTTTATTATTATTAAAATAATGTTTTTAACATCGTTTATACACTAACAAAATGCTGACAAATATCGACAAGCCCAACGTTATTATTGTTATTTTTTTTTAAATGTATTAAATATTCATTAAATATGTATTAAATTTGCACATATGCCAAACAAAACGCACTATTAGAGGGAATGTGCCAGGTTTCAAAACAAAAGTCTAGGTGTGAAAGCACCTTAAGATATAAAAAAACCCTAATCTAAAGCCTGGTGTTATGTGGCTTAATCCTCGTAGTGATCCAAACTTGCAGAAACTTTTTTTGGGGTTATCAGTGAGCATTAACTACTTCACGTCCTACAAGAAGGTCGAGTCAAATCTTGAGAAATCAGAGAAGGGCCTCAGTATGCAGGTGCATGATAAGCCCCATCATGGAGCTCCGCGACAGGCCTCAGCGGAGAGCTCCATGATGGGACTGTCTCCGCAGGGCAGGCAGGTAATAATTCACAGAGCCTCAGGAAGACGGAGATAAACGACCAGACACTGAATGAGTCCCTCAACTCTGCCCCAGCTCTCTCACACACACACACACACACACACTGCCACAAACGCACTATATAAAAACACAGAACCCACACACACATATCCACACACACACGCGATATGTCCACTAATCTATCACTGTGCTCGCAGGGTGACGGCCTTGAGCCTTAGTAAGAGGGAGGAAGAAAGAACATGCAGACAGATAAAAGACAGCATGAAAGAGTGACAGAATGAGAACTTCATCTTTTATCTATCAGCAACGGGCCGCAAACCTGCAACCTTCAGCACTCATTACACCTCCATTCAACGGCAACCTCGGAGAAAACTTCCTCAGGTATGTTGAACAGTTTTTCATTTCTAAATCATAACTTCTGTGCAATAATAATGATGATACACAGGGTAGTTATAGATTTTCTATTATTACTATTGGCCGTATAAAAATATGTAGGTTATACAAATTACAAATGACATACAAGTTCATATTTTGATTTTACATATATAAAATGTCAAATATGCAAAGTATAACAAAAATTTATATTTAGCTCTCTCTCTCTATATATATATAAATATATATACACACACACACACAGACACACAATGGCCACTTTATTAGGTACACCTTAATAGTACTAGGTTGGACCCCCTTTTGCCTTAAGCCTGGTTTATACTTCTGCGTCGAGTGTTCGGTGTGACTCGCAATGCATGCCTTGCGTGTTGCCGTGCATTTATACTTGTGCATGCTGTTTGTGTTGCTCTGCAATAACACTTCTGAAACACTAGCTGGCAGTAGGTTTTTATGTTCCTCTGTGTCGAGTTTCTTTGCTGGTGTTTTCTTTTGTCTGAACGCTACCTTAAATGTACAAGTAGCTCAAACTCGCTCATTCTGAGGCGAATCGGTGGACGGCAACAACTTTAATCATCAGGTAAACACAAAATAAACGTTTCCATCTGGAGCTCCTTCATGGGACTCGGCACTTGCAAATACTCACTCCAAAGGGTTCGCGTGGCTCTCATCCTCGCTCACATTTGTCAGCGATACCAAGCCGACCAATCACAGGCTAGATTTTGTGAGCTCTGAAATGTTGTCAGCAGTGTACAGACTAAAAGTAATTTTTTTTTAAAGAAAACGCAAAACTATAAATCTCAAATCCAGAGAAAGTGAGCATTTTGTGGCATCTTAATGATTTTTCCTCAGCTTTATATCATACTGTTCCAAGAGTTTATGAATTCTGGATAAAGACTTTTATAAACTACAGTTGGGGGGGGCAAAGCTGTAGAAACATTTATATTTATTATCTAGATTACCATGACAGTTTTTTCTTACATATTTTACATTATTATTTTCCTTTTGTTTCAAATTGTATTTTACATAATTACCATGTTTTTCTTCATTCCCAATAATCATGCTTGGATTTATTGTACACAACTCACTGGCACATTTCATTGTAAAGAGAAGAAAAAAAAAAATTCATAATGTTTGATCAAAATATAATGACTTTCTCTGCCTCTGAAATGACTTCTCCCACTGTGTGGGCAGAGGAAATAATATTATCCAATAATATCTTGGCCAATAAACCAATAAAAATGGATGGATAAAATGAAGTCCCACCCAAACATCATTTCCCTCTGATAATGACGTTACTCTTAAATGTGTAATTCAGGCAATGTAACTAAAACAATTTTTTTTTTAAAGAAACCAACAACAACCAAGCATTCTTTTTTCCCCAAAAAGATGAATTTATAAGATGTCCATCCTTCTTTCATGATGGCATGTTGAAACTTGACACTTGGATCAGAAAGAGCAAAAGACACACAGAGAGCAGCGAGCGACCAAGAGGTTGAGATGGAGAAAAAAGAAAAAGAGTCATGGGTGCAATAAAAGAAATCTTATAAACAGAGAAAGTGATATGTCCAAGGAGACTAGAGAGATGGAAAGAACAAAAGAGCGACAAATTAACAGTGAGCAGGGACAGTGGCGAAGGAAGAATGAAAAGAAGATTGTATCTACATAGAATGATTGATAGCTACAACAATATAAAAAATTGCTGAAATGGTAGATTGCTAGAAAATAGCTTGAGTGATAAAGAGCAGCACTAAAAAAATAGAAAGGTGGTTAGAGCAACAGGTGGGAAAGCGCCAGAACAATAGGTTTAATAATAGATCAGTAGCTGATATGGTATCTAGAACAATAGCTACACAATGGATGGTTAGCTAGAATGATAAACATGGAAGAGTAGATGAATAGAAAGATAGCAAGGTTAAACAATATCTAGTAAGACAGATAAAAAATGATATAGTGACCGAATGGCAATGACGTTGAAGGTACACATTTAATCAGTTCTTGCTTTCCTCAGGATTCGAACCCATACCCTTGACATTTCTAGTGTCATGCACTACTATTAGAGTTAAAAGAAAGGTAGAATGAAAAAAAAGAAAACAATAGAATGGCTGATATGTTGAACCACAGAGAGTATTATAGACAACAAAATTATAGAGAAACAGAGTGACAGATGAAAAAAATAAACAACAGAAACAAAAAAGTGAGATAGAACAATAGAAAAAAAAATGAGGGAAAGAGAGATAAGCAAAGCAACAGACAGAATGATATAATGACAGATGAACAATAGTGACAGACATAATGCTAGTGACAAATAGATGAACAATAGTGATAGACAACAAAATACAGACAGAATAAAAGAGCAACAGAGAGAATGATAGAGAAATAGATAAAACAAGCAACAGAACAACAGACAGAATAATAGAGCAACAAACAGAATGATAGAGCAATAGACAGAATTACAGAATGATAGAACAGACAGAATTACAGAATAATAGAATGACAGATAGAATAATAGAGCAATATACAGAATGATATAACAACATACAAGATTACAGACAGAATGATACAGCAACAGAATGACAGACATAATGACAGAGTGACAGACAGAACAACAGACCGAATGATAGAGCAACAGACAGACCGAATGATAGAGCAACAGACAGAATTGCAGAACGACTGACAAAATGATGGAGCAACAGACAGAATAATAGAACAACAGGCACAATGAAAGCAACAGAAAGAACAACTGACAAAATAATAGAGCAACAGACAGAATGATAGAGCAATAGGAAGAACAACTGAAAGAATAATAGAGCAACAGACAGAATGTTAGAACAACAGGCAGAATGAAAGTAACAGACAGAACAACCAACAGAATTATAAAGCAACAGACAGAATAACAAACAGAATGATAGAGCAACAGATAGACAGAATGACAGTCAGAATGATAGAGCAACAGATAGACAAAACAACAGTCAGAATGAGAGAGCAACAGAGAGAATGACAGAGAGGATAATAAAGCAATAGACTTAATGATATGGCAACAGACAGAATGATAGAGCAACAGATAGACAGAATGACATACATAATGATGAGTGACAGACAGAACTACAGACAGAATGATAGAGCAACAGAACAACAGACATAATGATGAGTGACAGACAGAATGACATACATAATTGATGAGTGACGGACAGAACAACAGACAGAATGATAGAGCAACAGATAGACAGAATGACAGACAAAAGATAGAGCAAAAAACAGAACAGACACAGAATGACAAACGGAATGATAGAGCAATAGACAGAATAATAGAGCAATAGACAGAATATGGCAACAGACAGAATATAGCAACAGACAAGATTACAGACAGAATGATAGAGCAACAGATAGACAG
>CAIGQZ010000379.1:25337220-25347950 GCA_903798205.1 Danio tinwini
CTACAGGAAGAAAAAACAAACATCTTAAGGCTGATTTATAGTTTCGCCTGGCACCGCATCACGCACCTCTGCTGACTGAGCGCGCACCTCAAACGGACGAGGCTCTTTAAAACAACAGGGGGCGGTCAAAAGAAACCCACCGTAAAGTCAGACGGATAAACAGAAAAGTGGGAAGTTACCAGAACTACGTCATATCATTAATATTAATTAATATTTATTATTTTTTATAGTGTATTATAATGATTATAAAGGTTTATATAACCATTCAAGATTTTTAAAAATCAAACTTTGATGCATCACTTGCTTTTGTTCATATCTCGGAGAGTTCTACCTATTAAAGTTAAATATTAGTGACAACAGAAGATGAGTTCCTCTACAGTTATATTTTTTATTATAGAAAGGATAAAAGCAAAAAAGAGAAAAAAGTACACTTACTAAAAATACTGACGTTTTATTTTTTTATTTTGCCCACGGAACAATTCATACATTACTGTCTGGCTAGTTTTTATCCTCTACTTATGAGCTAAAAAGAAAATAATGGTCCAACATTCCTGACTTGTATGACCAATAAAGCCTAGAAAAATCAATATATTGTAAACCGATAGGTTCAAAGATTCCTGTCCAGTTATCAAAGAAATAATTTATTTAATTTTAGTTTGTAACTGTTAAATTGTTTTCAATTAAAAAATTTTATATACTGTATACATCAGTGTAAAACTTATGAATGGTGGAAAAACATATTCTGTAATACTAAAACCACCTGGGTCTCCACTTTTGCCATGGCCTCTCTATTTGGTTTTAACAAACTTATTCCTCAAGTTTTTCTAAACTTTTACAAAAACTTTCCTCCTTTTCCACTGCTGTTGCAATTTCTAGCCAAGAATTATTGTTTATCCGGTTATCTCTATGATCACACATGGACGGATCATAAATAAGTCTGTACAGATACAGACGTTTCAGACAAAATCTCTTCAAATGTTTCACATTCAACTCAAATGCGGAGCCGCACGAACTGTTCGCCCGAGTCTCAAAAAATGTGTGCGGCCAGCCAGCCGAAATCATGTGGTGCGCACACAAAGCAAACCTCTGCAAACACAGAGATTTAGTCACATTCGTTGCACGCAATAACAGAAAGCTGATTGGCTATTGCATGTTGGTCTCATTTGTAGTTGTAATACCGCAAATTAGATTTGGACTAGTGAAATAAAGAACTAACACACCACCAAAACCAAGCAACAACAACAAAAAGTTTTCAATGAGCATTAGATGTAGCGTTACATGGACATTGGAAAAATAAGACTTTGGCAAATTTAAGACTTTAAAAGAAGAACAGTGAATTTAAGACTTTAAGACCCCGCAGAAACCCTGTATATATATTGGGATTGGGATTTTCTAAAGTATTACAGCACTGTAAACGTTTATTAATACCATTTGTTGTTTTCCCATAAAATTTGATAGAGCGATTGGACCTGGCGATTGGACCCGGAAGCCACTTTGCATGACGTCACACTTAACAAGCGGATAAATGCATGACTATGCGCAAGGCATGCACCATGGGTCACGCCGATCACTCGACGCAGAATTATAAAGCTGCAGTCGCACTGCACTTTTCTTCCCATAGACTTTCATTCATACGCACACGAATGCGTCAGCAAACTTCCAAGCTCGTGCGAAAAGTTTCGCAGTTCACTGCGTTGGAAAGTTTAAACTTGGGGACCTGTGAAATCGCATCACATGATTGTGTGTGACCAATTGAAAATCAAAACATGACCTCTCTGGACAAATTTAAAACATGGACCAATTGCTTGCTTGTTTTGTCTAATCATCTTGTTTAATCCCGTTTTTGCATCTCTGTACTACAGAACTTCGCACACACAAACTCTAGTGTGACCGCAGCATACATCAGCCTTTAGAAATTAAAAACTGCTTATGTTGCAAACTGATATTTTCTCATTATATTATTCTACTTTATCTGTATAGACATGACCACACTTGTTTGTAGAGCAAGTAGTTTGACCATTTTCTGCCCTTTATTTCTCCTAGTAAACAATCACACTTCCGCATTGCAGAATAATGTCAATATGAGGTGATTAATATTATACTGTACATGTACATAATTACACACAAAAAAAGTCAAACAGTTTCAGAAGTGCATCACACTGCTCAGATATTGGCTTTGGTGGCAGATGTGTTCTTCGCTGACATGATGCTAATGAGATCTAGAAATAAGCTAACTGCTAATAAATGTCTGCTTAAAAGTTAGTATGAAACGGCAGGCTTTAGCGAAAGCAGCTGGTTTCGATTTCTCTGTAATTTGATCTTAAGTGTCTGTGAGCTGCGATCAGTCACTGGAGATGTTTTTGACACTGAACTCATGGGAATGAAGACAACGCTTCAAACACTTCAGTCTGGAGTTTAATATTAGTTCTAGTGAATTTAACTGCATTATAGCAGAGAGCTGCGAGAACTCAATTCAACTGACTTAACAGTGGAGTTTGATGGATGTGACTTTTTACTTTTTTTTTATTTTTTTTTACTTTTTTACTTTTGCTTTGGGGAAAAAATGAGGAGGGAGTTGGAAAGTGTTTGTTCCTCAAGTAAAAAAAATTGATTCTGAAGTGCCTGTAACTAGTCAATAATTCCAGCTTTACTTCCTACAGTGGCTGTTTACACCTACGCACATTGTTTTTTTTTTCGGATTTATAAAACTTTGCATAGAAACCTTCTGAAAGTGAATGTACGCCAGAATATTTGCTTTTAGTGATTTGACTGATTATATGATTTTGATTTGGCATATGATGATTTAAATTGTCAATTAAGTCAATATTTAAGTAATATACAGAGGAAAGTCAGAATTATTCGCACTCCTGTGATTTTATTTTATTATTATTTTTTTTTTTATTTCCCAAATGATGTTTAACAGAGCAAGGAATTTTTCCACAGTATTTCCTATAATATGTTTTTATTCTGTAGAAAGTCTTATTTGTTTTTGGGGTTTTTTTCTGTAATTTTTTTAAAAAACATTTTAGGTCAATATTATTAGCTCCTTTGAACAATATATTTTTTTTCAATTGTCTACAGAACAAACTGTCGATATACAATGATTTGCCTTATTGCCCTAACTTGCCTAATGAACCTAGTTAAGCCTTTAAATGTCACTTGTATCTATACTAGTATACTCACTTGTATAGAATACTAATATCTTGAAAAATATCTAGTAAAATATTATGTACTGTCATCATGGCAAAGATAAGATCGTTAAGATCTCAAAACTCAGGGCTTCTGGTAGTACCTGGAATAGCAAAGTCAAGTAAAGGTGGTCGAGTCTTCTCATTTATGGCTCCTAAACTCTGGAATAGCCTTCCTGATAATGTCTGAGGCTCAGAAACACTCTCTCAGTTCAAAACTAGATTAAAGACCTATCTTTTTAGTAAAGCATACACTCGGTGCATCACATAACGGTATGATGCATGAATGTGCTTCACGCATCTCGTTTATATACACTCAACAGCAGCTACGCTAATTATTCTCTGTATTCTCTATTTCCACTTGGGGATACTCATCCCGAGACCCCCAGAGATTATGCAGCATCATTGATGCGATCCAAGACCTGTGAAGAGATGATCTCAAGGTTTCCATAAGCCCGGACCTGGTGGTGGAGTGGAGAGCATGAGACTGATTTCTGTGTGACTCCAGGGATGGACAAGTCTTCGCTGACGTCAGGCGCCTAGACTGCAGCTCTGCACAAGATGTTTGGCCATAGGATAAATAGCCATGCCCAACTGAGCCTGGTTTCTCTTGAAGTTTGTTTAATTCTTCACTTTGACCAATTGGTGAAGTTTTTTCCTCGCCGCTGTCGCCACTTGCTTGCATGGTTCGGGACTTGCACATTGAGCTGCACATTGACGGATTTGCTCTTCAGTGTTTGGTCTCTCAGCAGCGAATAATAAACCACACTGAACTGAACTAAACTTAAACTCTGAAAACTGGACTGACACTTTCAATTCACTATAATCCTCTATGTGAAGCTGCTTTGACACAATCTACATTGTAAAAGTGCTATAGAAATAAAGGTGAATTAAATTAAATTGAAAAGAAATCAGTTATTTGAAATTAGTTATTAAAATTATTATGTTTAGAAATGTGTTGTAAAAAACTTATTTCAAATAAACAGAAATTGGGAGAAAAAAATATATACAGGGAGCTAATAATTCCAGATGGCTCATAATTGTGACTCCAACTGTATGTTTACTTAGAGTTTACTTACAGCCACACACATTACATATTAGGAAGACACTGTTTTTTGTGATTCCAGTTAACAACGTCATTTTTACAGTTCTGTGTTACAAGTGCTGAAGAAGAGCTAAAATGCAAATATGCAAACTGGCATTTAGTTCACGTTATATGCGATGCACTTTTGACCAATAATAACAGATGTGGCCATGATCTGACCAATCAGAGCGGAGTAAGGCCTGGGCCTAGTCATGGGTATAAGTTTCTGATGGTATAATAACCTTGGATAACTGTGATTATCACTGTTCTACTGTGATAATTGGTGATGAAAATAAATAATGTTTAATAAGATGTACTTGTGTTTACTAACTGTTTATTCAGTTAAACATGAATTGTGAACTGTAGGCCTACATGAGCTGCAAACAGGGATTTTTGATGACCTTAATCTGACTAAAGTCATCACTGAACTAAACAGAAATGGAATTAAGACATAGAGTATGCTGATATTAGTGGCATTATTGAAGTAAACAACACAATCAAACTATTACCATCGTGTAGGACTTTTTACCATATTTTCTGACAAGATCCACACGCATGCTGTCAGTAAAGGACCGCACGCACACGCACACGCACACTCACACGCACATTCACACGCACACACATCGCAAAATGCAGAAGTTTTTTTTTCCATTCAGCATGCGTTATTAAATTCCATAACACTCTCACCAGTCCTTACTGCTTATTTGCATCTAATACCCCGGTTTGTCACAGGGGCATCAATGAAATGTTCATGAGTAAATGTGAAACTGTCAAACTGCAGTTAAAGTCACTCAAAATTACAGGAAACTCTTACATGAAAGCACTTCATGTAAACACCCTAATTATATTATTGTCTATTAAGGGAAATAACTAGATTACAGATGTCCATGTGAGCGTAGTCAGTAGTGTCTTCGAAGTAAGTGAAAGATCCAGAAAGGCATTCTGCTGATTTGATTCAGAAGGGCACTTTTTTGTCAGACGGCTCACCGGTTTTACTTTTATTCACCTTCATTCATTTTAAAAAGCATCCGCTCCATTTTATTTGTATATGTTTTACTCGAACGCATAAACTCTTCAGGTACCTGATAGTTAGATGTGGAGCTAATGTTAATCAGATTCAGTGATCAGATTCTTAGTGAACTGCATCCATGTTAGCACGTCACGTTTGATGTGGTCATTTCACAGTAAAAATACACACAGGTTCGAAGACTTGTTCTCGCCACCTACAGTGCAATTCGGCCAAGTAAACATCCGTGCTAAAATATCAAGGTAAGAGTCCTCATAGATTGCGTAGAATAGACCCGGCTCCCAACCCAACTTTCAGAATAGATTAACGGCGATATTTTTTTAAAATCCCCCGATAAGAGTCTCGCGTTAACGCAGCATATTAACGTGAAAAACGGCCCACCACTAATATAATTAAGAATAATTTTATAGATAGTTAATTTAATTGAGTTTAAAATACTGTATTTTCTCAATTTACCATTACAACTGACAACTTCATTGGAAAAAAACGGCAACAATGTTTAAGAAGATTTAAATAAACAGTAGAATATTGTAGCGTACTTTGTGATTATGCCTGGTCTTTCTTTGGTGCTTTTAAAACCGCGACATCAAAACAGCAGCTCTTTTATAAAAGGATAGTAAATCTCATGCAATAGGTATTAACTAAAAAAATAGTGTTTTTTAGTGTTGTTTTAGTGTTCGTAAATCTATTTAAGAAGACCTCTTATAACGTATTGTTTTTGTTTTAAGTGTCATTACGGGGAAGCATTAAAGAGTGTTAGTTACCAGGAGTCGTGTGGAAGGTTTAGCGTGATGCTGCCTTTGATGTCATCTCTGAAGCGCAGGTAGCCCAGAGTGGCCAGAGTTACATAAAGGACGATGATGAAGCCCATGCCAATGTTGAGGGCCTGAGGGAATCGCTTTGGCTCCCTCATTTGATTCTCTAATGGAAGAACCTACAAGAACAAAACAAGAGAGATAAATGTAGAAGGCTGATTGGTAGCGGCACTCCAGGCAAAACAGTTGCAAAATGATGCTGCCATCTAAAAGACATTCCTTTGACCAATTTCTGGGCTAACATAGTAAAGCATGGCGATAGAAACACCAAGGCTGTATCCCAAATCGCATTATTCACTACATTTGACCACTAATATAGTGCACTTAAAGGAGTGAATGAAAACGAGGGAGTGAATTGGAGCACTGAACGCACTAAAGAGATGCCGTTTTGTTTGTGCTTTGCTGGTTGATAAATCCCTCAGACGGATTTGATTTTAAACTAAATGCTCAGACCCTGTGAGAGTTATTTAACACTTATCGAATTGTCTATTCATAATGAGACAAAGTACATTATTTCATGTAAACAAACGTTAATTTAAAAATAAGAAATTATTTAGAAACTTAAGGTGCGTCCCAAATCACATACTTATGCACTATTCTACGCCGCTTTGTAGTATAAATAGTGTAAGTAGTGCATTCACACTAAAAACTCCAAAAATAATAAGTGCACTTTAAATTAGGGATGCACCGATCCTGATACTTGGATCGGATATCAGTTCGATGCCGCATATTTTTTCTGGATCGAGGATTGGCCAGCTGGTGCCGATCCAAATCCTATCTTGTGCGTGCATTCTGTGTAATTTAGGCAATAAGCCAGGGGTCACCATCTCGTTCCTGGAGTTCCGGTGCCCTGCAGGGTTTAGCTCCAACTTGTCTCAACGTACCTGCCTGGTTGTTTCAAGTACACCTAGTAAGACCTTGATTAGCTTGTTCAGGTGTGTTTGATTAGGGTTGAAGCTAAAATTTGCAGGACATTGGACCTCCAGAAACAAGTTTGGTGATCCCTGCTATAAGCCAACAAAAGCCATGAAGGTAGCCTATTACAAGGCACTAAAAAGTTGACATGTAGGCTACTATATCTCAAATTTTCTGTAGCCATTTTTTAGTTTAATGTGAAGCACAGATGAATATTCACGTGGTTAAATTCATGTTCACTTCAGTGCTCAGTTTTGAAAGTGTCCGCAGATACCAGAGGGCTGCGCACTCTCTCAGTGATGCATCAAGCGCTGCTTCAAGCGCACCGGCTGAGCAGAAGCGACGTGCGACGCTCCGTAAAATTATTCTTTTAATGAGTTTCTGTTCTCTCATCCTTCCGACTGAGATTATTATTTTGAGGTAAATACTTTAAGTGCTGCGAATAATTTGTAAAGCCTGGTTCATTGTGGTGAAAGTAGTTGATTAAATTAATACAAGTGAAACTGACGGGCGCAATATGGATTGTCATTACAGAAACGTATTTAGCCTAATATAGGCTACTCTGAAATCTCTGTCATTTTTATATTAATATTTTATATTAATATTTTATTTAACAGACCTTTTTGTCAGTTTGTGCGCTGAAGCACATAAATGGACCTTGTCTTTGCAGCCTTTATTTGTGTACTTTAAACAACCCTACAACATCCTTGAAAATATCTTGTTTGAAATAACTTTTAATTTTCAGTATGACAGCTCAAGCGCTTCCGGTGAACTGTCATGCCATTATAAAAACACTGCTTTCAAGATCTGGGTTACTTATGATTTTCTGATTAAGCCTAATTATCATATGATATAAAGTTGGTCTCAGACTTGACAAGAAGCACTGCAGTAAATTACATTGTTCCACGGCATGTCTTAAAATATGGAAATTTACTTTACCCCAGTATTTTTAATGAAGTTTCACAGCTGCTCCTGACAGTTTAAATGGCCTTTCACCTTGAGTTACACTTGAACAGCTAAATAAATGCTCAAGTTTATTATATTATGGATTATATTTTCATTAATTTACATTATCGATGCTGTAAAAGAACCCTTATGAAATTGAAAACAGTCACATCAAACTTTCAGAGGAGGTTGAACAGTGTCTGAAAAACACTTGGTGTGCATAACAGCTTTGGTGTTACGCTTACTAAAGTTTTGGGTTGAACTATTCCTTTAAAAACTAAAAAGGAAAAACCAACATTCAGTTCATGTATCAATAAATAAATGAAAGCTGAATCATAATCTCACCACTCCGATTCCCTCAAAGGCAAATATGGCTGTGCCGAAGAAGAAAGGGAACTTTCTCCATGTGGAGGCGTATGGCAGACGTCTGGGATCACTCAAATCCTACAGAGTCAGAGATGGTAAAAGGCGTGATGTGTTTTCACTTTATGACTGTAATTGCAGTCTTTCCTTCTAATATTAAGGCTGACAGACACACACAAGCTTATAGGAACAATATAAGTAAAGATCTAGTGTGAGCCTCAGACGCAGCAGTCGCCCACAGCAGTGACAGTCTGCTGAATACAAGAAATAGCTCCAATATGATTTGGTGGCTTCCTGCAATTGGTGAGAGTTTGTATGTGAAGTTTGTGCTAGTGCTGTCAAACGCTTAACCGCATCGAAAACAAAAGTTTGTATTTACATAATATATGCATGTATACATTTGAGAAATGCATATGTGTATTTATACATTTATGCATAATAAATATGAACATGTATACTCATAAATTAAGTAATTGATACAAACTTTTACTTTAGATGCGATTAAATGGCAATTAATTGTTTTCAGCACTAATTTGTACACAGCCTGTATCAATTGCTGTTATAAACCAGCCTAGAGCACTGTCTACTGTTATAAACCAGTCTAGAGAACCATCTGCTGTTATAAACCAGTTTAGAGCGCCATCTACTGTTATAAACCAGTATAAAAAGTCAATAAAACCAAAGTAGACCACCTTCTGCTGTTAAACACTAGCCTAGAGCACAATCTGTTGTTAAAGAACCAGCCTAGACTGCCATCTGCTGTTAAAAAAAACCTAGCCTAGAGCACCATCTGCAGTTAAAAACTAGCCTAGAGCACCATTTGTTGTTATAAACCATCCTAGAGCACCATCTGCTGTTAAAAACTTGCATAGAGTGCAATCTGCTTTTAAAAACTAGCCTAGAGCATCATTTGCTGTTAAAAACTAGCCTAGATCACCATCTACTGTTAAAAACTAGCTTAGAGCACCATCTGTTGTTATAAACCATCCTAGAGAGCCATTTGCTGTTAAAAACTAGCCTAGAGCGCCATCTGCTATTATAAACCAGCCTATATCGCTATCTGCTGTTAAAAACTAGCCTAGAGCACCATCTGCTGTTATAAACCAGCCTAAAACACCATGTCCTGTTAATAAACTAGCCAGGAGCGCCATCTAATGTTCTAAACCAGCTTAGAGCATGATTTGCTGTTAAAAAACTAACTAGCCTAGGACATAATCTTCTGTTTAAAACTAGCCTAGAGAGCCGACTAATGTTCTAAACCAGCCTAGAGCATCGTCTGCCGTTAAAAAACTAGCCTAGAGCGCCATCTGCTGTTATAAACCAGCCTAAAGTGCCATCTGCTGTTAAAAACTGGCCTAGAGCACCATCTGCTATTAAAAAACTAGCCAGCCTAGAACATAATCTCCTGTTAAAAACTAGCCTAGAGCGCCACCTGCTGTTAAAAGCCAGCCTAGAGCATCATCTGCTGTTAAAAAACTAACCAGCCTAGAACATAATCTTCTGTTTAAAACTAGCCTAGAGCGCCATCTAATGTTCTAAACCAGCCTAGAGCATCATCTGCTGTTAAAAAACTAGCCTAGAGCACCATCTGCTGTTATTAACCAGCCTATAGAGTGCCATCTGCTGCTGAAAACTAGCCTAGTCACATCTGCTGTTAAAAACTAGCCTAGAGCGCCATCTCCTGTTCAAAACTAGTATAGAGCACCATCACATTAGTAAAACACTAATCTTAAAATCCCTTCAGTAGAGAATAGCTATAAAATATTTTTTTAAATGTAATTAGATTTTCCCCAAATCACATGACCCTAATGCAGACTTACATTGAGTATATAAGTGAAGATGAAGATGAGGCTGATAGCCATACAGAGGTTTGCTATGGCGGAGAGAGCGGCCATGTTGCGCAGGTCTCTGATAAAGGTCAGCACAATGATAAAGGGAAGGAGGAAGACCATATAGAGGCGCAGATCTATTGCGACAGAAGAGACGGCGCTCGCTTCTGAGCTGTTGGAGGATAACACAGTTTCTGCAGTCGAGTTCACATGAGTGCCCTCCATAACCTACAGCAAACAAGATAAATAATCACAATTATTGATTATTTAAAGACAGAACTGACCTATCACTTAGTTCCTCCACCTAAACACAAAAGCGCGAATGGCAGCTAAGTATCAGTTGCATGGCAAACATATTATAGCTGCAAACATGCTATGTTAGATTTACGCCTGTTTCACACCACAAGCGAAAGCAGAGCGTGAGCAGGGCGTGTGGAGAGCAGAAGCAGCACGCAGGCATTTACCTTTCACACCAGCTCCGTCTGCAGCGCGCAGTTCTTCAGCAGCTGCTGCACAGATCAATCTATCTCTGTCTATTCTATCTAGTTACCTATCTCTCTCTCT
>CAIGQZ010000379.1:25361670-25382738 GCA_903798205.1 Danio tinwini
CTTCACTTGTGATCAAAGTCATCCTAAAGTTACATTTGGTCACCTGAACTGCAATCTTCCCTTTGGAGGCCAGACACACTAAACTAACCAAACAGAACTCTTGCAATGAAAGCAGACCGCGTTGTCGCCTCATGTTATGTGCATCTGGGCTAAAATTTATGTGATTGAACACACCACAAAGACTCCAGCCACTGGCCAAGTAGAAGGTATAGTCTGTAGATTTGGTCTTTAGTAGATTGTCCTTAAGCATTTGCATTACACTGATGCTACAGCCATATCACCCTGCAGCCCACGACTGGTTACTCACTGAAGCTAAGCAGGGCTAAACCTGGTCAGTACCTGGATGGGAGACCACATGGGAAAACTAGGTTGCTGTGTTAGAGAGAGATCAACCTGTGGTCTTAATGCCCCAGTATAATGATGAAGGGGACATTGTCAGTGAGTGCCATCTTTCGGATGTGGACTCTGGACTTTAGACTCTCTGTGATCATTAATAATCCCATCGCACTTCTTGTAAAGAGTAGGAGTGTAACCCCGGTGTCCTGGCCAAATTCCCTCCATCGGCCCTTTATCAGCCTCCCCATCTACTGAATCGGCTCTATCACTGTCTCTCCACTTCACCAATGGCTGTTGGGTGGCAAGCGCACTGACATTGTTGTCCTGTGGCTGCCGTCGCATCATCCAAGTGGATGCTGCACACTAGGGATGGTGTGAACAGACCCCCTCATGATTGTGAAGCTCTTTGCTTCGATAAATGCGCTATATAAATGCACACATTACATTAAATAAACTGAATTGACCTTTAACTGAACTGAAGCAGTTTTATTTTAACTAGAACTACACCAGAATTTGACACTACTTTCCCGCCTGCCTGATTTGCTGGATTGTTCCACAATTTGAAATATTATAGCTTGTACTTTTTTTTTTCCTCCTATGTTAAGCTGCTTTGACACAATCTACATTGTAAAAAGTGCCACAGAAATAAAGATGAACGGAATTGTGTGGAATGGCCTGTCTATGTCAGCGATCTATTCTCTTGTTAAAGGGGCAGTTCACTCAAAAATTCAACTTTTCATTAGAGCTGCACAATATATCGCTTGAGCATCGATATCACATCGTGTGTATCTGCAATAGTCACATCACAGGATTAGACTATTTATTAAAGGTTAAAAGATGAAGATATTAAATATTACTTTTTAAATTATTTAAACAACGACGACCGTGTTATTGTACATTTGATTGTTCAATTTCTGTTCCTGAATACTGTGTATTTCGCTTATATTTGTGCTCTGTCATATTTTTGTGCTTGTAACTAATTGTATTTTATGCAGACGCACTGCATAGAAAAAGACTTGATCTGCCCAGTCAATCTAAATGATTGAAATCTTTCCAAATAGAGCTATTCAAATCATCTGGTGAAAATAACTTTCGCAATATATATCGCAGCAAAACAACATATCACAATGTCAGTTTTTTCCAATATCGTGCAGCCCTACTTTTCACTATTACTCAAGTAGATCTAAACTTTTATAAAGTTTTTTTCGTCAGTTGAACACAAAACAAGATATTTTAAAGAATGTTGGAAAAAAAGGCATTGACAACAATATTAAGATTGGAAAATAATATGAAAGTCAATGGAAGTATTCATTATATCTTTTTTTGTGTTTAACAGAAAAAAAAGAAACTCAAACAGGTTTTGAACGAGTGGAGGATTAAAAAACAATGACAATTTTCATTTTTGGGTGAACTATCCCTTTAAATTGTGACATATGGTATACTGTTTCTGAGTTCTTATACAAGCTTCTACTTATTTGAATAGAAAAAATAGGCATCACTACTACTACTGATGCATGACAATGTTTTTCTTCCAACATTTTAGACTATATAAAGGAATGACCATGTAAAGGTTTTTTTTCTTCTTTTTTTCTCTTCTCTTTCAGATTGAAAATTGTTAATATGTCTGTTGCCTTATTATGTCTGAATGTCTTTTATTTTGTTAATCTAAATACAATAAAACGTTGATCAGAAAAAAAGAAAAAATAGACATCTACAGCCACTGTTTAGTCATATGGTGACACGGTGGCTCAATGGTTAGCACTGTCACCTCACAGCAAGAAGGTCGCTGGTTCATTCTGCTGTGGCGACCCCTGATAAATAAGGGACTAAGCAAAAGGAAAATGAATGAATGAATGAATGTTTAGTCATTTGACACATTGCTGCATCACATACATCAATATTTGAATGCTTTAAAAAAGATGAATCATTGTCTTGGAGCTTCTGAGATCAAGAATGGATATAAACATTACAAGCATGACTTTCAATAACATTACAGCACACCATGGGTGTTTATTAGCAGCTTCTTTTGTTAACTTCTTTCATCAGACAGAGCATGCAGAGCCAGAAAACGTATAGACTTCAGACAATCCAGTTTCAGTTTCACGATAATCATCAATCAAACAGTAAACAGAAACTAGGAGTTCAGATGACCCATAAACAAAGCCGCCGCCGCTTCCTATTCAGAATATGAATCATGTAGATCACCCTCATTCCAGATGGCTGGTGTTATTATGAAAAATATTCACAGATTGACATGATCAGGTAATACGGCAGAACATTAGAGCAGCCTTCTGTCTGTGTGGTGTCTAAAATTCTCTGCTCGATTTCATCACTTTTGTTTTTATTCTCGTTCACAGGACAAGCCAATCAGAGCGATCTCTCTCAGCGTCGGAGACTCAACATGCATACAAAAAAAAACCCAGCAGGCTCTCAGTAGTACTGACGGTGTGGAACAAACCACAAAACCCAAGCTGATGATGGCCTGATGTCGGCCAGCTGTCGGCTTGCTCTTTCGATGAACACCTGCTTTAGGTTAAATGAGAATTTGGGAGGATTATTTCTGTCTATTAAGCTGGTAAAGATAAGAATTTCTGAAGGTTCTTCAGGAGGGAAATGAAGGAATGGGGGATACGTCATTGCAGGGTTTCCCTAAATGGGTTTGCAAGATGATGAAAAGCTAATATATTAAATAAAAAAACATTAAAGTCAAACACACAGAATTAAGGAGTGCTAAGTATTAAGTAAATATTTTGGGTAAAAGAGCTTCAGCAGGCAAATAAATAGTTTGGGAAACTTAAAGACGGGTTATATAGTCCAAATTGAAAGTGGATCGTCATTATTTATTTGATCTTTTTCTCCTGTTGCGCTCAACGACTGACAATATGACCAAATGGTCATGTCCTTAAAGGGTCACGAAACACCAAAACACATTTTATGAGCTGTTGACAGTCATATATTTGTCTCACGCTGCTATAAACACTATTAGGACACATATATTGCACTAAAAAGTGAAAATTGGTTGTTTTTGCGCTTTTTTGAGCAAATTCGTTCTTCTGTTTTGAAACAAATTTTTGAAGCTGCGTCACGGCGATGAGATACTTGCATGTATTACAGCGTGGAGACTAGATGTCTGTACCTGAGAGTACACTGTGACGTCTCTGAGTGTGCGGCATTAATTCATGAGAAAGACTTTGTTCAAACCAATCAGCGCGTTCTATTGTGTATGCGGTGCAACTTCATTAATATGCATGATAGCTTCGAAGACTGTTTTACCTGTTACAGTGTTCAGACGACAGAGAGACGTCACGCTGTGTTGCCAAAACAAGTGAAAGTACGAGAATTTGGAGACATGGGTCGTCAGTGTTGTGTTTATTATGTGCTGCAACGAAGATTTTGTTTTCATTTCCCCGCAATGAAAGCGCAGCTGGACTCACGTGTAAAATACAGTGCACGCGACAGAAATTCATTTGTAAGAAACATTTTTTCCCCAAGAGTTTTTCGCATCTGGAAAAGATGAAATCTGGATTTGCCGCTCGTCTCCTTTTAAAAAGACACGACTCCAGTTTGTGTTGATTGTCCTGGCTCTACAGATTTGATAAGTGTGTGTGTGATCAGAGCCCTTTGTTTGTTCAGATTGTTTGTTCAGATTGTTTGTTCAAAGTTAGTTTGTATCGTCAGCAGTGCTCTTTCAGTTTTAAAGGACATACCATAGTAAAAATGATTTAGTTACTAAGTTTACAGTATGTTATTATCACTGCAATATTATAGTACAATATTATAGACTGAAAGATCCACTGTAATTGCTGCTCTCCGAATGTAAACACCGCAATCAAACTATTACTGTAATGTAATATGTATGTGGATTTTTGCCACATTTTGTGACAGAATAGTCTATACACACACGCTTTCTGCACTGACTACCAAGTGCATCTAAGTTACCGAGAAATGCAGAGGATTTTTTCCTCCTATTCGCTGTGCGGTATCAAACATTCTATTAAAACTACTCTTCCAGCAGTTCCTCGCATACAATATCTCGTTTGTTATGGTGGGCATGCATGAAATATTCCTGAATGAAAGTGAAAGTGCCACACTGCAGTTAAAGAGGAGAATCTTTTTAAAGTTTGTAAAAGATAAAAAGAAACAAAATCTCAAATGGAAATTAGATCAAAGTCAAGTTGCTCGAGTGGCTGACTGTAGTATTGGTAACCTAGTAACCAACAGTAAACAAGGCAAGCACAATGGATACTGATTGTGTGGGTAGGAGTGTGCGATATGCAGATTTTTGATGGTGGACATATTGTCATTTTTCATTAAAGAAGTAGTTGACCTAAAGATGAAAATTCTGTCATCGTTTACTCACCCTTGACTTGTTCCAAACCATTTTGAGGTTTGTTCTGTTGATGTTTTTTTTTTTTTTTATGTTAAAGGGCACCTATTTTACCCCTTTTTTAAGAGGTAATATTAATATTATGGTTCTTCTGAGTGTGCCAGTTTAGGTTCAGTTCAAAACACAATTCAATTTTTTTTTATTATGATGTGTTAAAAAGTGCCATTTTGGGGGCGTGTACACAGTTTGCTGTTTTAGGGGCGTGTTGCTTCACATGAAAATTAGTTTCGACTTCCCGCCCAACTTAACAAGGGGGCGGAGCCAAGAGCTCCCCCGCTTTGTGTAATAGACAGGCAGACAAGAGAGAAGCAACATGAGTGTACCAATCAGGTACAACAAGATGTACAAGTATGACTCAGACACAGACCAAGCAGAGAGTACAAATCATTTGTGTCTTTGTATAGTTTTACAGCCAACTGTGTGCTAGTTTAAATCTCCGAGCTTGTAGCCTACACCGAGACTAATAACCAAGCACACTGAATTAACTTTGACTGAAGGGCATCACACACCGGATGCACTGCGAAACAGCGCGCACATGACAGTTGAAAGTATTGCACACTTGCAGCGTTGGTGTGTCACCTGTTAGAAACTTATGTTTAGAATTCAAAAAAGCATGCCGCTGCGTGTCGCCGAGCGGCACTTCTGGTTGACCTGCTTGATGCACCGGACGCGCCGCTCAGAGCCATGACACGGCACACCAGACGCGCACATTCGCATGTTATTTAAAATGAATCTATTCAGATAACGCTCTGTGGCGCGGCAAAAATATATGAACAGTGTCCTGAGCAGGGCCAGCGCGTCCATAGAGGCGACCTAGGCGGCAGAATAGTGAGCAAACCCCACGGTCGTCACTTTCACTTGCGACAATGCAAAATGCATGGCACTGCACGTCGTTATTTCGTTATTTCCAATGGAGAGACGCGCACGTGAGGCAGCGCGCTCGCACTTTCCAGCTGCACCTAGTTAAGATGACAAGGAGCTTCTGTGACCGCGGGAAATGCAAACCGCTGAAGTTTAAGGAAGACACAATGAAAAGTACACATGTATGCAAACCCACCAAAACTCACAAACACTGGCGTGGAGGAGAGCGCTAACGTGGTGAATGTTGAGCCCAATGAGCCTTACATCTAAAAATAGAGCAAGGGTGTTTCTTTGGTGACGTCGCTTTGACTCACACGCTGAAAATGGTGGACGTGAAACAACATACTGAGGAGATGGTAATAGCCACCTGTCAATCGATATTGGTGGGCGGGGGGACCGCACTCCTACGTCAAGTTGCGGTCGATCTCAAAACAGCTCCAATTGGTCCACCGTTTTTATGTTGTTAAATTGAAAAAAAAAGGACTGAGTGTGTTTATATCAGCCCAATATGACGCTCTATACACTATACCTACACACATGTCTGTCCAAACAGCTTGAAAAGTAGATTTTTTACCATAGGTGCCCTTTAAAAACTGTTGACCTCAATAGTATTTGTTTTTTTCTACAGATGTCAGGGGTTACAGGTTTCTAACATTTAAAAAAATAACACATACACACACAAAGATAAACTGATGTGGAAGACCACCAAAGTCATGGTGCAGTGGAAAAAGAATGAATATTGTGTATCACTCCCATGAGCTTGGAGGACTGCATCTATACATCTCTGCAATGACTGAAATAACTTACTAAAGTCATCTGGAATGGCAAAGAAAGTGTTCTTGCAGAACTCCTAGAGTTCATCAAGATTATTTGGACTCATCTTCAATGCCTTCTCCGTCTTACCTCAGACATGCTCAATAATGTTCATGTCTGGTGACTGGGCTGGCCAGTCCTGGAGCACCTTGACCTTCTTTGCTTTCAGGAACTTTGATGTGGAGGTTGAAGTATGAGAAGGAGCGCTATCCTGCTGAAGAATTTGCCCTCTCCTGTGGTTTTGTAATGTAATGGTCAGCACAAATGTCTTTATACCTCAGACTGTTGATGTTGCCATCCACTCTGCAGATCGTTCACACGCCCCCATACTGAATGTAACCCCAAACCATGATTTTTCCTTCACCAAACTTGACTGATTTATGTGAGAATCTTGGGTCCATGCGGGTACCAATAAGTCTTCTGCAGTATTTGTGATGATTAGGATGCAGTTTAACAGACGATTCATAGAAAAAATCTACCTTCTGCCACTTTTCCAAATGATCAACTAGAAGTCAAGTTATTATTATTCTTACAAATGGGATCAACAGCAAGAGTTGTTGGCAGCTGATAGCAAGAAAAAAAAACACTATGGAGGTCAGTGGAGACCAGCAACTGTTACACACATTTCAAGTTTAAAACAACTTGAGAGTAAGTAAATGATGATAGAATTTTTTTGGGTCAACATTCATTTTCTTACTGCTACTGCTAAATACATCTACAGTAAAATAGTAAAGCCAACATCTGAGAGAATTGTGATAAAATCATGATTTTCCTGGAAAAATAATTATGATATTATATTTTTGCTATATCACCCACCCCTACATGTGGATGTACTGTTCGCCAAACGCGTTTCCATATCCCATTATTTGCATTGCTAACACTTTTTCGCACAAGTCCAAATCACCTTAAGTCAACAAATTTTTTTTTTTTGCAAATTAAGGGACTTTTAATCACAATTCAGCATTTCTATCACTCATTTCTCATGTGATATTTTCAAATTTGCGTTAACACAGGATGACAGAAACCCAAATGATGTGACATTAACATGTCTGACACTCAAATCACATCTACCACCTTTTGTACATAAACCAGAATTAGTTGCCACACCTACAGCAGTTCTGCTCTCAAATGCCTTGTTTTTAGATCAAATCACTTCTCTGTTAGTAATACAAAAAAAAATCTTGCACTTCATTTCTTTTCACCTGAACCTTTAAACGCCATGTTATAACTTATCCGTCTTTCGGATGAGACGTTAAACCGAGGTCCTGACTCTCTGTGGTCATTAAAAATCCCATGGCACTTCTCATAAAGAGTAGGGGTGTAACCCCGGTGTCCTGGCCAAAGTCCCTCAATTGGCCCTTTCCCATCATGGCTTCCTAATTATCCCCATCCACCCAATTGGCTGTATCACTGTCTCTTCACTCCACCTATAGCTGGTGTGTGGTGAGCGCACTGGGGCTGTCGTCCTGTGGCTGCCGTCGCATCATCCAAGTGGATGCTACACACTGGTGGTGGTGTGAAGAGACTCCCCACATGATTGGGAAGCGCTTTGGGTGTATGGCCATACACGATAAATGCGCTATATAAATACACATTACATAACTGTGGATATATCTAGACTAATGCAGAATTAACATTTGAAAATGGCATCTTTGACTAAAAATGCTGCATGTCCACACTGTCATTTTCAATTCTTCCAGAAAACATTCCCAGTTCTTCGAAGAGAGGCAATATGTAGCGTGTACAAACTGGCAATAATCTTAAATAAAGATGAATAAAATGGACAGCATCTAAAATATCTGCTCTACAATGTCGTCCACCATGCTAGCCGAAGTGGTCACATGACAAATATGTGTCACATGCTGTGTCCCAATTCGCATACTCATTCATTCATTTTCTTTTCGGCTTAGTCCCTTTATTAATCCGGGGTCGCCACAGCGGAATGAACCGCCAACTTATTTAGCACGATTTTACGCAGCGGATGCCCTTCCAGCCGCAACCCATCTCTGGGAAGCATCCACACACACTCATACACTACGGACAATTTAGCTTACCCAGTTCACCTGTACCGCATGTCTTTGGACTGTGGGGGAAACCGGAGCACCCGGAGGAAACCCACGCGAACGCAGGGAGAACATGCAAACTTCACACAGAAACGCCAACTGACCCAGCTGAGGCTCAAACCAGCGACCTTCTTGCTGTGAGGCGACAGCACTACCTACTGCGCCACTGCATCGCCCAATTTGCATGCTATCCATCCTAAATAGCATTTGAAAATAGAATTAGTATGTCCCAAATCGTAATATGTTAAAGAGTATGCCAAAGAATCCCGGATGGTTTACTATTTCCGGTCAAAATTTTAAGTGTAGAAGCGTCCATACTCTAACCGCTGATATTGCCCACAGTGCATAGAGTGTTGGACGTGAATTCAATTAGAACTACAAATGCGGGTGAAAAGTGTAAATAAACTACAAACACAATGGACGCGCGAGACCAACCGTAAAGTAGAGAGGCTTCGGTAAAGATGTTTGTATGACTGTTAATGAATATCTAGGACACTGAAAAATATTTACACCGCATTTACTGTGATATATTTAATCTGCAACAACAATACTGAACTTATATAAAGACATATTTGGACTAACATCTGAATGTATAATTATCCAAAGACCTGAGGAGATTTCTCTGCATGAAAGACTCTTGAATGGAAGATTATCCTGCTGCTGCCTCTCCAATAAGGTAGGAAAATAAATTTGACTGATGATGTGTGGATGATTGACAGGGCTCATAACTAAGCAACACAACGATCTGTTAACGGGGAAGTAGTATGTCCCAAAGCTTGCATACTCTTCTGTTACACATTCAAAGGTATGTAGTTTCCCTTCACAAAAAAGTACATACTTTAAGGGCGTAGTACAAGTATGTGAATTGGGGCGCAGCAACATTTTTTGAAAGCCTCCGTTTTCACAGTCTCTGCAGCAGTGTTTTCAAATTAATTCACTTTGGAGAGCATTTATATCAAAAAGATATGTTTTTGTTTCCTAAAAAACGCCTCTACGTTCACACTGCAGGCAAATGTGGCCCGAATCTGATCTTATCGCCCATATGTAACTCAGGTCTTGACAGTGTGAACAGCCCAAACCGCATGGAATCTTTTCACTTCAGATTTGTGCCACTTTCATATGTAGTCTTAAATCAGACACAGATCTGATGTTCTGCAATGCGACCGCAGTGTAAACGGTTATGTCAGATTTCATTATGTGACTTTTACATAATCTTCGAGCGACATACGTCATCATTCTGTGCTTCAAACATCATCTACACCTCTGCAGCATAGTAGAATAGCACACAGGGCGATTACTTTACCACAGAAAGTTGGTTGTTCATTTTGAAAAAGATTTTGAAGGCAAAACTGGTGCTTGTTAACCAATCCGGTTCTTCACCTTAAGAGCGTCGGGGGTGTTGCGGAAAGGGGATCCATGCACAAAGGAGGGGGCACTCTTATTTTATGGACGAACATTATCTTTGAGCGAATAAAGGGCAGGAGCTCAAGCACCCAAACCCCCCATCTGCACGTGTCTGTTGTTTATAACGAAGTAAAATTAAATAACTGCAAACGGAGATAAACCAACTCTGCCTTCACAGTTCAGTCTGCGGCTGCTCATTAACCCTTGATGAGTTCACTACACCGGTGGTCAGACAGATGTGCGCCGCGGTTGTCATAAAATCACAAATGATCAGCGTTTTCAATCACAAGGGACTTATTTTAGGTTTCAAATGCCGAAATACACATTAGTAGTAGCAGGACAACCCTTTACAGTTCATGTAATACACCACGGTTGTCTGTGAAAAGGGCAATAATCATATTAAGCATAATCTGACAACGTGCTTCATACAGTACACACATTGTGTGCATAATTAGACATTTTGTGTTGTCCGTAACTATACTTCTGCGCATGCGGGTCAGTTTACGACCATGATCTGTTCACACTGCAAATCTGATATTGGCCACATTTATAACAACAGTGTGAACAGCTAGGCAAACAAATCAGATCTGAGAAAAAATCTGATTTGAGCACTAAGCCAGTGTGAACGTAGCCTCAGTGTTGACGGAAAATCTAAAGACAAATGTGTGTTTTTAAAATAAAACCGTGTTAGTGTGGAAAACGTGTTAGTGATTGGCTGTGTAGAATGAGGCGGAGGTCTGTGATTGGTGGATTCTTACCTCTCACTAAGCTGATGGCTACAGTTGACCAGGATGTGCATGCAGTGAACACACACCACACCCATCAGAACCAGACTAACTGGACCCAGCTGGAGGAAATAAACATCACAATCATGATCAGTAAAATGTGTTTTTAAGACACTATTAATTTAAAATGCAAGATTAATGGAATATTGTAGTATTTATTATCTAGTTGCATCTATTAATGCTAGTTATGAATTTTGTACATACACAGTTTAATTCTTTAATCATAATAAACTTCTTCCTCCACTATAACATTTTTTCTATGATGTCACTAGGGTGGAATCAACCTGTCAATCACATGAGATCCCAATCAAACCATCCAATCAATTCCTGAATGATAAAATCAAGACCTGTAATGCATCCATTTCATATTTCAGAAGCTGTTTCACTTGATTCAGTACAATAAGGAGTAAAAGACCACTACAAATTTTATTTAAAGGGATAGTTCACAAAAAAAAAGTTAAATTCTCTCATTATTTAATCACCATCAACTTGCTCCAAACCTGTTTGAGTTTCGTTCGCATGTTGAACACAAAAGAGGATATTTCGAAGAATGTTATTCACAGTTTCCAACATTCTTCAAAATATCTTCTTTTGTGTTTAATGAAAAAAAGAAAGTTATAAAGAATTAATTAATTTTCCTTCGGCTTAGTCTCACTGCGAAATGAATCGGCAACTATTATGGCACATGTTTTACACAGTGGATGCCCTGGACATGCCGACTGGCCCAGCTGAGACTCGAATCAGTGACCTTCCTACTGTGAGGCGACAGTGCTGACCACTGAGCCACCGTGCCACCCTTCATTTTGAAACCACTTTGAAAGATTGAAACCACTAAATGTTTTATTTTTAAGTTAGTATCCCTTTAATGCCAACTCTAAACAAACAAACAGTTTTAAAAGCAAATATTGTTTTTAATGACCAAAGTTAAGATCTTCAGCAGTAAAGTCTTATCGCTCTCTTACTGACTCACTGTGAACTTTGCTTTCATACTGTACAGGTCTTTATGATAGCAGTAAAGTTTGTGGACTAACGCTGTTACAAATCTAAGCCGTGAGCACACAACACAGACTCTATACTGTACGGTTAAAGTCTGTAAACCTGACTGACCGGTTTTCAAACTCACTTTAAACAGTCAGCATCAGGATATGATGGCAAAACTTACTAACATAGAGGCAAGAAAGCTGAAATTGCATTTTTAGGAAAACAACATACTGTACATTTAATATTCCCCTCAAGTTTTTATTAACAACCAGATGCTGAAGATTAGCATTATTTTAATACGAACTAAACTAATAAAAACATTTTTGTTTTTAATTAATTTTTAAATCAGTAAATTAGTTGCTATATAGGTCCGTTTTTATTTTAAATGTTTTTTTGAGCTGTGTATTTTTGGCTTTTTTTTTATTAGATACAGCGGGTAAAATAAGAACACGTCATAATTTTTCCTCAGAAAACATATTTCTAAAGGTGCCGTTGGTAACAATTGATGAAATTCCTATATGCAAGGAAAACAAAACTAATTAAAGCTGCAAGCAGCGATGAAAGGGACCTCACACTCGGGCTCACTGCCACCTGATAGAAAACAGTGGACAATAAGAATTTAAGCTGATATACATTTTAAAAATCTGAGAAAATCACTGTTTTATGCCAAATTTCCTTCTGTCAGCAGGTGGCACTATGACTGTGACTCAATATTAGCATGTAGATATTTTTAGGAATCTCATTGAACCTGTGAATTTTCAGGCAGGTCAGACATTGTGTGGCTGAGTTGTAAGCCAAACTTCCTTCTGTCAGCAGGTAGCGCTATGACTGTGACTCAATATTGGCATGTTGATGTCTTCAGGAGAGGAATCTCATTGAACCTGTATATTTTCAGGCAGACCGGACATTGTTTGGCTGAGTTAAAAGTACTTCTTTCTCCTTGATGAAGCACTGAACTTTGTCAGTCTGCCACGGACATGCCCTTTTGGCGAAAACTCTAGATTTTCACAATTTAGCACCACAAAGGTCTTTGGACTAAACTAATTGAACAGATTCGATCTGATCAAATTTGTAGGAGAAGTTTGCTACAGTGTAAAACATGTCATTTCCTGTTGCCAGCAGGTGGCACTATAACTGAAGGTCAGGACTTTTATCAAATGTTTGAATTATGAGGCAGATTAGACAATGCATGCCTGAGTTATAACAACTTCTTGTTTCGTGGCAAATCGTCAAAGTTTGCGAGGCCGCCACAGACACCCTTCGACAAAAACTCTAGGGCTGCATCCGAAACCGCAAACTTCCATACTATACAGTATGCTAAAATCAGTATGCTAGCAGAGTAGTATGTCTAAATTCATAGAATTCGAAAATCAGTATGCGAGAAGTACCCGAATGACTTACAACTTCCGGCGAAATTCTGAAGTGCGCATCCCATGCACGCTGCGCTATCCCATGATACCCCGCGAGAGAATTCATGAATGAAAGTGAAGCGACGCAACTGACGCAGGTAGGTCACGTGACCATGACAAAATGGCGGATGTAATACGTCCGAATTCCATTCATACTTCTTACTTTCATACTGTATAGAACACACTTTTCTACTGGCCGAGTAGTACGTTTAAATTCAAATGCACCTACTGAGTAGTAGGCGGTTTCGGACGCAGCCTAGATCTTTGCAATTTAACATCGCCAAGGCCTTTAGATGACAAAGGCCAATTTTTGGTGTTGATCCGATTAAATCCTTAGGAGGAGTTTGTTAATATACAACGCCTGGAAATGGCAAAAACCGCACTTTTTCGGCAAAGGAAGTTAAAAATATCCGACTTCCTGTTGGGTTCGAGATTTCGCTCCAAGAGACTTTTTTTGTAGGTTTTGGCATGTTTGACGTGTGTGCCAATTTTCCAATTTTGTAGCTTGGGGGTGTCTGTCAAAAGAGCATAGGTGGCGCTGTTGAGTCATTTTGCCACGTCCACTTCCAAAACCAATAACAAACGTAAATGTCTGCCACTTCTGGGGCGTGTGCAAAGTTTTGTGAGTTTTTGGGCAGGTTTGGACCCTCAAAATCGCGATTCATTTCAGAGAAGAAGAAGAAGAAGAAACAGAGTAATTCCAATAGGGCCTTGGCACCATTCTGGTGCTCGGTCCCTAATTAGTTTACAAATGAAGTTATCTGTAATCAATTGAAATATTGCAGAGAAACAGTATTGAACACATGAAGAAAGGGAGGCATAGAAATGCTGATAAAAGCACAGACAGCAGCTGAAATCTCTCAGTAGTTCTTCAGCAACCCTCTGCACTTCACCATTGTAAATGAATATTAGCTGCTTCAACATCTACTTTACCAGGATGATGAAGATGAAACCAGAGTGGACATTTCAGCAAGACAATGAACCAAAACACAGCCAAGGAATCGCTCAAATGTTTTCAGAGAAAGAAAATCAAGCTGTAGAATGGTGTAATTAAATAAATAAAATAAATGCCTTTCTAGTTCTGTTATACACTATAACAGCTCTGCTGCATATAAAGCTAGTTGTTTTTAGATTCAGAATCAGTGGCTACACTTATTTGTGTGCACATTCTGAGTTACTTCCCAAAACAATTTTTATGTATAGGAAATAAATAACAGGATTTTGCCTTAACGAACGATTATACTGGACTAACAAGCAGACAGAACTCAATGAACACCATTTCATATGTTGTTTCTGATAAAAAGATGATTCTGAAATGCCTGAGTCAACATCAGTCATAAAAACACTTAATTGAAAAAAGGTGCCTTTACATGTGTGTTCCTAAACATCAGTATTCTGAACACAAGATAATGTGATAGTGTTTGTTACGTGTCGTCAGCTTTCCAAGAAGTGGAGATTTTTTTTCTCAACACATTGAAAGCGGTCATGTTTATAAATTATTTAGCCAATATCCAAATATACCATTTCATTTAGCAATTTTGAAAGCAGGTGTAATTTGCTTTGGATTATGAGGAATCTTGACGTTAACCTTGACCTTGTTTATTGATACATACCACTATCCCAGCATTCTTCACTGCCAGAGGAAGCCCAAGCAATCCTGTGCCGATATTCCCTTTTAACAGATGCAGCAGAGTTTGAGTAAACCTGAAACACAGAAGAAGAAAAAATCCACACCAGTGATGTTACTTCAGATGTCAGAAGATTACAACATGAACTAAAGGGATAGTTCACCCAATAAATGTACTCAGTATTTACTCTCCCTCAAGTGGTTCCAAACCGGATTTTTTTGTTACAGATTAACTTCATACAAACAAACCTGATACTTAAATCTACTAGGGCTGCACAATATATCAGAAAAATATCATTATCACGATAATAGTATATGCAATAACGCAGAGAAGTGCAATAAATTAAAGGGTCACTAAACCCTAAAACACATGTTTTGAGATCTTGACATATATATATATACACACATACAGTTGAAGCCAGAATTATTAGTCCCCCTGTTTATTTTTTTCCCTAATTTCTGTTTAACGGAGAGAATATTTTTTTTCAACACATTTTTAAACATAATAGTTTTAATAACTCATTTCTAATAATATTTTACTGATTTTTTTAAGACACTTCTATACAGCTTAAAGTGACATTTACACGGTAAACTAGGTTAACTAGGCAGGTTAGAGTAATTAAGCAAGTTATTGTATAACGATGGTTTGTTCTGTAGACTATCGAAAAAATAATAATTTGCCTAAAGGGGCTAATAATTGTCCCAAAAATTGTGTTTAAAAATTTAAAAACTGCTTTTATTCTAGTCGATATAAAACAAATAAGACTTTCTCCAGAAGAAAAAATATTATCAGAAATATTGTGAACATTTCCTTGCTCTGTTAAACATCATTTGGAAAATATTTAAAAAAGAAAAAAAATAAATATAAAGAGGGGCTAATAATTCTGACTTCATTTATATATATATATGTGTGGCACGTTTATAAAAACACTATTTGAACACCTAAATTTCACTATCGGGTGATAATTGTTTATTTTTGCACTCGTTCTGATGTTAAATTTGTTCTTCTGGTTTAAAAAGACTTTTTGAAGCAACGTCACGGCTATGAGGTAAATGAGCAAAGCATAGATTGTTTATTCAAATCTGACCAGTCAGATGCGGCCTTCACTATCTTGATCTCCTCTTTTACAGTGAGTGCTTTTAGGTCAACTTAGAGCTGAAAATAAATACTGGGAGACGAGAGAGGAAAATGACAACAGCCAATCAAAATCTGAATTTCCACTGAGGTTTTCAGTCATTCGCAGTGTTTTAAAAACTAAAGGTTTGCATCCTGACATTGTTTTTTTATTTATTTAATTAGTTCAAAAAATGTGATCTAATACTTGTTTATTTTAGTATGATGATTGCATAAATGAGTTTGTACAAATTGCTTATATATAAGAATATTAATATAGATTGGTGTTGTCACCTTTTCATATATATTTTCGTAAATTAAGACCCACACCCAGTTGAGATTGATGTGCACGTTTTTGAAATATATATAGATATCTTGAAGAATGCTAAAAACCATTGACTTCCATAGTATTTGTTTTTCCTACAATAGAAGTCTATGGTTACAGGTTTTCAGCATTCTTCAAAATATATTCTTTTATGTTTAACAGAAGAAAGTATGTCGAATAGGTTTAAAACAAGTGAAGGGTGAGTAAATGATGACAGAATTGTCAATTTTGAAAATAAATACTGGGAGACGAGAGAGGAAAATGACAACAGCCAATCAAAATCTGAGTTTCCACTGAGGTTTTAAGTCATTCGCAGTGTTTTAAAGTCTAAAGGTTTGCACCTTGCATTAGTTTTATTATTTAATTAGCTCAGAAAAATCTTACATATTACCTGATTATTTTTGTATGATGAATACATAAATGATTTTTTACAAATTGCTGATATATATGAATATTAATATAGATTGGTGTTGTCGCCTTTTTATGTATATTTGAGTAAATTTTAAGACCCAGTTAAGTTTGATGAAGTACGCTGAAAAGCTGTAACCATTGATTTCCATAGCATTTGCTTTTTCTTTAATGGAAGTCAATGGTTACAGGTTTTCAACATTCTTCAAAATATCTTCTTTTATGTTGAACAGAAGAAAGTCTAATAGGTTTAAAACAAGTGTAGGGAGAGTACATGGTGACAGAATTGTCATTTTTTGGTGAAGTATCTCTTTAAATGTATGGTGTTCATATATAAACATCATTTTTTGTGTTATAGATTAACTTTTGCAAACAAACTTGATGAACACAATATATCACACAAAATATCAAAATTATTGTTATAGTGATGAGCAAATGTGTACTTTATAAAGTTAATTTAATTAAAAGTTAGTTTTTTTGGTTTATTCAAATCTGACCAATCAGATGTGACCTTTACCATCTTCATCTCCACCTCTCCAGTAGGTGCTGTTAGCTGAACTTAAAATAGACACTAATGCTGAAAGACAAGAGAAAAATGACAACACACATGCTGTGTTTTAAAGTCTAAACATCTTGACTTTGTTTTTTTATTATTAAATTAGCTCAAAACAATATTTTCTATTACTTGTTTATTTTAGCAGGATGATTACATGAATGAATTTCATTACATGAATGAAAAAGATATAGTTGCTTAAATTTAGAGACCCACCCAGCTGAGATTGATATGCACGCTTTTGAAACATAATTAAAAAAAAATTGCTGATAAAGTTTTTAATTAAATTTGCATGCTGCATATTGCATTTTATTTAAATGAAGTGCATTTTATTTCAAAACGTTAGTTATATTGGAAGAAACACTGTTATCGATATTTTCCCAAATCGTGCATCCCTACTTAAAACTGGACAAGCAGCTGTGATGTGTCAGACAATAGGAGAGACTCACGTGATGCCTAGAGGAAGATGCTTTGAATCTTCGTCTTCATCTCCATCTACATTCTCATCTTCCTCTTCACCTCCTGCTTCCTCCATCAGCGGTGTCATCACCTCCATGTCTGATCCGTTTCAGGTTTAAAAATCACAAATTTATCAAATGCACTCATATGACTCAATTTCTGTACATAATTTAGTAAAAAAAAAAATAAATAAAAAATCTGCAAATTTGTGTGGAATTATTTTGAAAGTATAGTAACTAAACCCTTAAAAAACGTAAATACAATAACGTTTTAACTTTTATTTATGTAAAGCAAATCCAATTAGATCCAATATATATTTTTATACAAATATATATTTACACACATTTACGCAAGTAAATAAACAGACTTGAAGATTTGTGCCTGGGCCTGTTTCAGAAAGGAGTTTAAGTGAAAACTCAAGAGTATTTTAACCCTGAACTGAGAGAAACTCTAGGTTTTCCGTTCCAAAATGGCAGGTTTGTCAAACAGGAGAAAGCAGGGTAAGTCAAGCCTGTTTCTGAAAGAGAGGTGACTTTTACTGAGAGTCAGTAACTTACTCTGTGAACCTAACCTGGTCAGGAGCAGGTTTTATCCTCTAAACTCAGAATTTCTGTCCGTCTCCTCCTCTTTTTTTAAAGATGAAGCGGTATTTTAAGGGACGCTTTTCGTTTGCGTTTATCGTCAGC
Organism: Danio tinwini; assembly: GCA_903798205.1. Lineage (NCBI taxonomy): Eukaryota > Metazoa > Chordata > Actinopteri > Cypriniformes > Danionidae > Danio > Danio tinwini. The sequence continues at coordinate 25,379,882 of CAIGQZ010000379.1, forward strand.
GTTTTCCAAGTTGTTTTTCAAACCCAAGTGATTTTCACAGGCGTCGAGCAGAAAAGTATGCAAAATCACTCCTTGACGTTAGATGGCGCTACACAACTTTAAGCTCCTGACACCCGCTTGTAACACAGAGAAAGACGACTAAGTTGACACGCTTGTTGTTATGGATGGTTCAAGTAGCAGCTTCAGCTCTAGCGATGTAGAAATGATTATTGTCCACCAATGCAATAAGCAGCTCCACGTTCATATTGCCTCTGGGCATCTTCTTCAATATGCGCTCGCATTGACAGTGTTGCGCTTGAGCGCCTCCAAGGACTGTTTACTGTAACTTCAGCAACTTCGTGCACGTGAACAAAAGTGCCAATCTGATTGGTGGAGAAGGTTTAGACGCGGCGTGTCAAAACAAAAAAATGAGCATGTGGCGTATTTTTAAAAATGACGCTTTTGCGCCTGGCGTTTTGCGTGTTGGTGTGCACGATCACATTGATGCCCTTTATTTAGTCACGAGGCGTTAAACGTCAACGGAAAATGCAAGCAAAAAACATCTCGGTGTGCACGGGCCTTTAGCCTTACATTTACACCAACCTATTTTAATGCTCATTTTGGATATGAGCATAAAAACGATTGATGGAAACGTCATGATGCACATAACTTTTAAAAATAGGCATAAAAAAACATGCGCATAATAACTGAGTAGGATCAACTTTTATTCGATAAGAAAAACTGTGATGAAAACACTTTTACTGAACAAATTCCAGTATGTGCATTAAAAAAAGGTTTGTTATAAAAGATGATGATGAAATGTGTGAATAGATAAACCAGAAGGCTGAGCACATTGTAAATCATCTTAAATGTTGTTTTGGTCATTTTAAAACGCCTTAACTGTTTCGGTATTATTGTATATTATTAATTACCTCCATCTGTTCTCCGCGTCTCATGGCTTCAAACGGCCCCACATGTTCAATGTGTGTCAACATTCTCTTCTGAGGCGCATTTAGCCTGTTAAATAAAGAAAAGATTGACGCAGCTTTTTCTACCGCAGTAAATTGTGTTTTTACTGTTGATATTTGGCGCCGGTTAATCAGGATGTGTCGATTTTGTTCTTTTTGATTCATTGGATGGAAACGCTGCTTTATTTGCACACCTTTTATGCGTTATTTAAGCTTTGCACATAAATTTAATTAATATTTTTGGTTGGAAACATAGCTATTACCTACATTTCAGTCACACAAAGAACAAAGTCACGTACGAGAATGGCTTGTCCTTTTTTAAATAATTAGCTTAAATTCACTGACCTTCGACATGTACTGTAACTAGATTAATGGGATTATTATTCATTTTAAAAACTATTTGTTAGTACTGCTTACATTCTAAATGTCATATCAACCTCTATCACTTGATCAATTATAGAGGCAGACACACAAGTGCACTTTTAAATCTATTAAAACTGATCAACGTGTATAAAATTGGGAACGTGTGTACAAATTTTATAAACGTCACACATTACATTACTTTTTTATTATACATAAATATTTATTTTAACATAAATTAGTATTTTATTATAATTCTTTAGATGTAAAATTACGCATTAATGTTTCCCACGCTAACTGTTTCGGTAACTGATGCAGTGCTGTTGTTTTTTTAAATATATGCTCATATTTGCTATAACTTTGCATGAGCACATCAAGTTCAGCAGGAGAAAGAATGCTGGTGTCTTTTTTTCAGATGTTGCTATAATCACTTGTAATATCTGCGCTCCATTGATAATGCCTTTTAATACTCACGGTGTGCGCGCTTAACTCTGAGTTGGTCTACTCAAAGTTGATTGACCCAACTCAGATCAACTATTCTGAAACCGAAAACTCTGAGTTTTAAATCTCTCGGTAAATCAACTCAAAGTTCAAGTTTAAACTCCGAGTTGGTTGAACCTCCTTACTGAAACAGGCCCCTGGAAAGTCTTCTGTTAAAAACAAAACAAGAAATTCAGAAAAATGTTGAGGAAAAAAGCAGCCTATTTACTATGGACGTCAATGGGCGACAGCAACCAGCATTCTTCAAAATATCTTCCTTTGTGTTCAACAGAAGAAAGAAACTCTATTAGGTTTGGAAGTAAACGATTAGGTAAATGATGGCAGAATTTAAATTTTTGGGTGAACTGTCCCTTTAAAATAAAAAAGCAGCTTCATTCAGATCATGAGAAACACCTGAACAGCCAAAACAGTCTCTACTACAGTGAGCCTCAAGAGGAAAGTGTCTTTTTCAGACCATTTATCAAATTATCAAAACAAGGCCAAGCACAAACCACAGGAGGAGCTAATAATGCCCTACAGTAACCACAGGTGCAGCTCAGATTAGCCATGGCTTTGTTTATACATTTTACTACATGCTGGTGTACAAAAAACATTGTCTATACAGTATGCAGTTCTGTTTCTATCTTATGAATGCACTGAAAAAAAATGGTAAAAATGACCACTATACTATTGTATTACTATAAAACATGCATAAATACTATATAAAGTTGCAACATTTGGACTGGTGCTGAATGAGAATCACAGATGAGTATTTGAATTGTGACACACACACACACACACACACACACACAGACACACACAGACACACACAGACACACACAGACACACACAGACACAGACACCACAAGCTTAGCAATAGTTCATCAAAAATGTAACGTTTACACACTACTTATTTACAATGAAGTGGTTCCTAACCAGAGTTTCTTTCTTCTGTCGAACACAAGAGAAGACATTCTGAAGAAAGCTGAAAACCTGTAACCATTGAGTAGGAAACACAAATACTATGGAAGTCGATGGTTACAGGTTTCAAGCATTCTTCAAATTTTTTT
>CAIGQZ010000379.1:25382748-25398215 GCA_903798205.1 Danio tinwini
TGTGTGTGTGTGTGTGTGTGTGTGTGTGTGTGTTTAACAGAAAGTGGAGGATGAGTAAATGATAAAAGGATTTTCAGTTTTCATTTTAATAGATTAATTTAGGCTTGTAGATTATAGTAAATGTAAATGAATATAGTAAACTCGTTAAGAATTAAAATGAAAAAGGAGGGGAACTAAAATACAAATTCATAATGTTTGTGGACATTTGCGTTTTATTTAAGACAATTATTGGCCACATAATTTTTATCTTAATGTGACTGTTTTTGAATGTGTTGCATTTTGTGAGAGTTTCTCGAAAAACATTTATATTTATGTGTGTGTTTGTGTGTGTATGCACTTATACAGTATTTTTAGTATGTGTATACACTTATACATATTTAAAGAGCTGGTTTCACTACATACACTATTCTATTCGTACTACAATTTCTATTTAAAAAGTTTAAAATGATTTGAAATTTGAAACATTGGCCTGTAGATGTTCTGTCTAGTATTAATTGTCATTTTAAGTGCGTTTTGATGGATGAATGATGTTATCTGTTATTTTTGTTAAATCCACTCGAGCTGTGTACTGCTTAATCTTGGACAGGACGTTCTTGTAAATGAGATTTTTAATCTTAATGTGTTTTTTTTTTACTGGTAAAATAAAGGCTATAGTCTATACATCTATTTAAAAACGTTTGTTATGACCAATTGTCATTTTCTGTAACAAAAATGCTCTAAGTGACAATATATTTTCTTGAAATTGGCAAGAAATGCAATCAGAGCTTTGTAGAATTAAATGAACGTTTTACTTAAACTCCAGATAAACTGAAACATTTCATTTTTCCATAGCTGAACATAGTTAAGTGACATTTGAGCTGTAACACAAACATCATCATCACCTAGTTGTTCAGCTGATGCCATGATCTTCTGCTGCTCATCTGGAGGGTGTTTTATCAACAGCTGATTATGTTACGATGTGTGTTGTGTACTCTAATGAGTTTGCACACCAGGAATCAGCTCTAAACTGCAAACACAAAGACACACATTCATAATCCCAAAAAACAGACTGTAAACATTTGACAAAAAACCCATGCTACAAAATATATTAACAAATTACAGAAAAAAATCTATAGAAAAACAATTGTTGCTGCTATATAAACAATTCTTCACAACAGATATATATAAAGTGTAATCAAATGTAATATTGACACATATGACTACACATCACACGGTAAACATTGAATGTTTACCAAAAGTTATAATGTAGTTTCATCACGGTTGATTAGTTTTGTTACATTTAAATATCATTAATCAGATTTAAACCCTAAACCCCTGACATAAACCCTACGAAGAAACATCACAATGTATAATAATAAATAGGCTAAACAACGAATTTACACCTAGATCTAATTGTAATGCATTAGAAGCAGTAAAAAGCGATCAGTTTGTGTAATGTACTTCCAGAAGACTCACCGAAGGAGAGCAGAAATCTCAGCCGCTCCTCGGTCACTCTCTCCGGCTTGAAGCCCGACCATCACCGGCCCTGTGCTGGATCTGAAAAGCGCCCCGAACAACCAGATAATCAAGCCCAGGGTGTTGACATCCCACGGGGAAACATTTAACCACGAATGAAGCGGAGTTCCGCTTGAGATTTCTCGAGGATCACCGAAGATGAGCTTCACACATCATCGTTTCAGGATCTCTCACACACAAACTATGCGCTCAACGTCACCGCCGTGATGACGGAGCAACATCTTAAAGGGGCCGCGACACAAATATTTTACACACAAGTTGATTATCTTTAGCGGATAAAGATGTGATTTATATATCTATATATAGATACTATAGATAACAATCGCCTAATTTACATATGACTTGCGAGGAGTTTTATAGCATGAATCCTACGTTATATAAATAAGGCTGTGTGTTAGCATTAACCACAATATACATAAAACACATGATCTTTATATTTTAGTTTGGTAGCAGTTTTACATGATTTATAAAATCGTATGAATAGTTAAAAGCTTCACTACATAATTTACTGCTTACTTTTGAAGCTTAGCTACTTAATTTGAGTTAAAATTTTCAACATAATAGAGCAAAATATGAGCGGTATGCTATTCATTATATAGTTCTCTTCTGGTAAACAGAGAAAAAACTGAGTTTCTTTAATTTCAATGTCAGAAGTTCAATGTCTAGTCCAGTTTGTGATATAGCCTCACAATCTTATTTGTGAGTACAACAGCAAAGTACGTAATGAGACCAATCTCCTGGTTGTCTTGCATTTCTGTGGCTAAGGATTGGAGGGATTTCACCAAACCGCATTCGTTCATTTTTCATCCATGTTGTCCTTATAATCTTTAGTTTTTTACTCCCACTCTCAGCCATACTGTTAGCATTGGAACATAACAATGGGGGGGGGGGGGGGGGCATTTTTCAGTTCAAGAAAAAAAAAAGATGTTCACTCTGTCACTCTGATGTTCACTGAAGATGTTCACTCAGACCTAATTGCATATTTCAAACTTATTTTTACCCCTAAACCAATGGTCTCAATATCTCAATTCCTGGAGGGCCACAGCTCTGCATAGTTTAGCTCCAACCACCTCCAACTCACACCTGCATAGTACGCTTATTTCACGCGGCAGCCATTTTAAAGAACGAAAGCGAGGCTGCGGTGAGAAGAAACCCATAAGTATAGGATCAGCACTGTAAACATTGCAACAACATGCTGTGGACTACAAACCTCCATCTGTTGCCGCGATTTCAAAATGCAGAAATGGTGTAAACATCACTTGATATCATTTAGTTCAGTCAAAGAGCTTAGAATGACCAAGAGGCGACACTCAATACGTAGAACGTTCCATTGCAACAGCAGCGCCCAGCAACAGCCCCGGAATCCGCCATTTTGGCGTGAAAGCGATCTGCTGTCCATTGGATCTTATTGCTGTTGCGATGGCAAGCAGCTGCTTAATTTTTTATTTATTTATTTAAAAAGCACATTAAAGCTCAGATACAACCTAAAAGACGACAATACAACACTTACTATCACAATCATCAGCACTTTTAATAGTTTATTTTACAGACTTATAATATGCTGTTGTTCTATTGGAGTTTTCATTCCAAAATGGCCGCCACGCCATCTAGTGGCTGTTTCCCAAATCGCACTAGAGTGTCGCCTCTTGGTAATTATATGCTCTTTGGTTCAGTTTAATTCAAACAATTAAAAGCATATTAGGCATCAAACGTCACAATCTCTTTAAGAGTAATATGCTTAAGTGTCCTCCTAGACTTCAGTTCATGGCAGCAGGTAAACACCGTGAGGACGCTTCTGTGCTTCAGCCCATGTAACAATGCAGTCCTCTGTAGCACACCCAGTGTTGTCCTGGTACTAAAGTTTTAAAAATGTCCATTTCCTGCTAATATTTAAGCACCGCTGAGCACGTTCTTAAACAGCTGATTTGCGGTAGAGCTGCACAATGAATCGTAAAAAAATTGCGATCTCGATTCGACCCCCTGGATGATCTTAATCCAGCATTTATACGATTCAATTCAATTCAATTCATCTTTATTTGTATAGCGCTTATACAATGTAGATTGTGTCAAAGCAGCTTCACATGGAAGTTTATAGTGAATTGAAACAGTGTCAGTTCAGTTTAGCTCAGTTCAGTGTGGGTTAATAATCACTACTGAGAGTCCAAACACTGAAGAGCAATTCCATCTCTGCGCAGCTCTACAGATCCCGAACCATGCAAGCCAGTGGCGACAGCGGCGAGGAAAAAACTTCACCATTCTGCGATTCTGCCAATCATATTTTCAAGTTCAGGAGAGAAGCATAAAGGTGGCTGCAAAAGTCTTCACATTGTTTTACATACATTGCTCAGCAACGTGGACACCTCTAAATGGTGTTGAAAGAGTCGCATACTGTATTTATAAGGTATAATTCACCCAAAAATGTCATTTCTGTCTGCATGTAATGATGTATTCGCAGCCGCGGAAACACACGTGACGTGAGCTGACCGTGAGCTGTTACCACAGAGAGGGCGGATGCGTGCCTGTGAATGATGCCTACCTTAGTGAACAGAACTTGCATAGGCTGTGAATAACAGGTAATAAAGTTGTAAATAACATTCAGTTTGTGGCACAGAGCAATCGTTTGGGAGCTGCGCGGGAAGTGTGAACCGCACACGCACAGTGAAAATGAAACCGAAAGCACACACATAATTTTAATCATATCGCATTTTAGAGTTATGATTACGACAAGCATGATAAGTTTTTCTGTCATAGCGAACACAGAGTGTTGTGCATGAGAATACATGTTTAACAGTGTCAGTATAACTACTCTAGCCTGTATAATGTTAAATATAATGCAAGAGGGAATCTGATAATGACTAAAGTCTGATTTTAGCAGTAGAAAAAAAACGGTCTAACAATGTTGTCAATGACAGATTGCAAGCACATGTCTCAAACATAATAATTCAACATCAGAATTATTAATAGTTGTATTCTGAAACAACAATAATAGGCTACTCATATTAACCTTTATTTTACATCTACAGAATCGTGAAAAAATGTGGATCTTTGTTAAAAAAAAATAAATAAATAAATAAAAAATGCGATTCTCATTTTAGCCAGAATCGTGCAGCTCTAATTTGCGGTAGTATTCACCAGTGCTCAGCATAAATGACTGTGATTGGCCATGAAGGTCATCAGTTCACCGCTCTTCACAGATTGCAAACACAGATACACAAACACTGGAGCATTTTAAAGCCATGAAGTTCAGTCGATTCACCAGGCAGATCGCTCGTCTGTGTTTGCACTCTGTAAACATCAGTGAAGTGCAGTGAACTGATGACCTTCACGGCCAATCACAGTCATTTCTGTTGAGCACATGAACACAATGGCAAATCAGCACTGTTTAAGAACGCCATCAACAGCGCCTTAAATGTTAACGGGAAATTGTCGCTTTTTTTTTTATTATTTCAGTACCGAAATTTTGCATCATGAAAGGTCTAATATAGTGAAAGAATCAGTTCATTAACGTGAGTTCGAAAAATGGCATCTAAAACTGTGTTTGGGAAAGAAAATATTAGCTAAGTAGTGCCATTTCCCTTAACTTAGCTGAAAATGAGGTCAAATATCCCTTTTTATTTTCCCTATTCATTCAGAACGGACCTTCAGGTTACTCGGAAGGTGTTGAAATGATAAACTTGTGTCACTTTCTCTTCGCTGGTAAGATATACAGCCAGGTACACAACATTCCTGTGTGACTCAGGCGATACTTCCGGGTTTCTTCCCACTGCAGCCTCGATTTCGCTGTTTAAAATGGTGGTAGAAACATGGTAAAAACTGTTTATAGTCTCTAGTAGTCTTGAACCATAGATATTTACATTAGATGTGGCCTACCCTGTTGTTGCCTATTGGAAAGAACGCGTTAATAGTGCCGCCATTTTAGTACAGGGTAGCGCTCCTTTGAAATGAATGCGGGACCAAGGTGCAGTGGAGGGACTGTGGCCATCCAGAGCCAGAGATATACAGATATACACATATATCTGTGATCTGGAGTTTTCCCCGGTGGCCAGTATGAAAATATATATTTTTTAAATTACGAAAATTCTTATTTTACATCACTTTTCTACATCGATGGATAAGTGACCTCACAGGCATTGCTGACAAAGTGTGTGTGTTTGTGTGCATGGAAATGTATTATCCTCCCTCCCTGTTAAATTTGTTCTAATCCATGTCATGAAACACACACCCCTCTCCTGCCTTCACTTCTCATTCTAACGGAGGGAGCGATTTGTTTGTGAATGAATCCTCGTTATGAACGACTCGTTCACTTAAGTAATTAGCTGATAATAATACACATTTCTAGCACCGCAGCGTCTTGTTGTCGTTTCTTTTTCATTAATTACTTATTTTATTCAACAAAACGAGCATAAGCCTAAAATTTAGTGCGAGTTAGTGTTACTTCGCCTTATGGTGAATGCAGTAAGTGACTATATTATCATCAATAACGTTACTTGTTTAGTACAAAAATTCATAACATACAAAAACTTAAAAAAAACAAACAAAAAAAAACGAAATCTTACCTATGAAATGTTCTGTCTTTGTTTTCTTTGTTTGCTAGTTACTACACCTGTACACAGCGCTAAAGTCCAGCATCTTCACGTTAGCACACTGTCTTGACTAGTGCGATTGAATGACATTTGTCCTGGGAGCCCTGTACAAATGTGGCGGCGCTATAGACGCATGCTCAGGGTCCGTATGCGCTATCTAGTGTATATATCTATGGTCTTGAACACCTTGATTAGTTGGATCAGCTGTGTTTGATTATGGTTGGAGCAAAACTGCAGAGCTGCAGCCCTCCAGGAATCCAGTTTGAGATCTATGCCCTAAACAAAGAACTGCGATTATGTCAAGCCCTTCACAACACACTCTTCTTGGAAACACATCTGAAGCACTCAGCATGGCTTTCTATTTCTTTATTAATACTTTAACTGCATGTTAAATCAATAAAGTTTTTAAGGCACATTTTTAGATCCAAGTCCTGCTGGAACACATTTTTAAAACAAGAGCATGTTTGCCGTTGGGATTGTATATCACAGATGTGTCATAGAAACATGCACTCCATGGTGCATTCGCTCGCACGGTTGAACCAAAAACATCAGCGACCGCTTGTTAAGAGGCATTCTGTAATGAGCATTCAGAAGTATACATTCTGGATAACATTCATTTCTGTCAGTAACGGTTTCATGTGTCGCCCGTCAATGTTCGTTTGTGTGTGCATAAGCGTGCATGCTACAGACATGTGCAATACTACTAGTCACTTCTCACTTGTACAGACTTTGAGCGCAGAAGCTTCAGATCTGTTCCTGGATCAGTCCGACTGCGTCTCAGGTGCTTTGGCATATAACTGGAACCCTGTAAATGCATTTGGAGCCAACATGGCCGCCGCAGACACCAATGCTGGTGGCTGAAAGACGCGCTCTGTTGGAAACCAAAATGGAAGACTCCTTCAACAAACTCCGATCGTGGCACAGAAAGCCAATCCATTCATCCTTATGATTGTGTTCAATCCACACCGAACGTAACACTGGGAAAGAATGAGGGGGAAGGATAGAGAAAGACGAGGACAGGGGACATTTGGCTGTTTTTGAGTCTTTTTACTCAATGGCTCCGGGTCTGGTGGCCACATAAACGAAGAGAACGATGAGCAGCACAAGGACGACGAGCGTCGGTAAAACGACAGTCGTCACCTGCTCTCGCGCCTCATGCATAGCCTGTTTGCGCTCCTTTTTGTCTTTCCATGACTCTTTTTTCGGTTTGCCCTTCAGCTGCCGCATGGCTTAGTGTGCGTCCACACAGCGGGTCACTGGCGATCCCAAAGAAAAACCCAGAAGAAGCCCTCCTGTTAAAACACATATAGTATTGAGAAGTTAAATACTGCCATTCATTTGTTTTCATTTGTAAAGCTTAAAGGTGCTGTATGTAAGTTTTTGACTCGTCGAAAGCATAAAAAGACCATAATATGTGTGCAGATATTTAAGAAACATCCCAAGTAAATATACTTGTTTAACTGAAAAACAATGCTGAAGTCAGATATTTTGCTTTGAAAATGTTTTTTCCGTGCCAGAACGCTGTCTTTGTTTAGGTAAATTTCACCTGCACAATGCCAGTTTAGCCAATTATAATTCAGCACCCTGGGTTGCCTTGTTGGAAAACAGCGTATTTCATTAAGAAAGGCTCTGAAAGCATGCGTCCGTGACCGAAATGGACAGTATCAGACGTCAAAATAAGACAGATTTAGTTCCACATGAGGTTATTAATTAGCAAATTATATAAATACTACGAACATAAACATTAGGTGAGCAGGTTACATTGTAACTGCGTGTCCTAACAACACGCTTTGTGATGAGATACACAGTGATGAGCAATTTGGCTGTTTGCACCAGACGAAACACGACAGAAATTTAAATACAGCCTTTAAGAAGCACAGAATATGCGCTCACTCACGAAACGGTAAGGTTTTGAATCTATTCAAACTCACATTATTTGCATTTAGCACTGAATAAAACACACAAGGTTTACCTGAAGTGATCACTGTCATAGGTTTCACATGTTCAACTGTAAGAAATAGAAGCCGTTTCTAATATATCAATTTGAGGTGTTGGTTAGAACCAAAACTCCTTTTAATATAGAAAATATTCCCTCTATCGTGTGTCGTTGCTTTTATTTAGAACACAGTTTAAATCACTCGCTCCTGTACTTAATCTGGCAACCCGCGCTTGCGTTTATTTTGATCCAGAAGTGCAATACCTAGTTCAACCACTGGGTGTCAAACTTACATACTGCACCTTTTAGGCCCAATCCCAATTCTATTTTTGCACCCCTACCCCTTCCCCTTGGCCCTTAGGGGAAAGTGTGAAAAGGAAAAGCTTCAAAATTTACCCCTAAAAATCGAGACAGCACTACAGCACCTGCACACGTCATCATATGTCATCCCGATCTATTGCTTCATATGAGATTAGACGATGGCTAATGCTGTAGTTATTCTAGTTGTGTTATTTTTTTGGTTTTTATTTTCAGGAAATCCCTGAAGGCAATGATATCATGTTATCATAACAGTCTAATGTGGCAATAAGATCATAACTATACTGCGCATTTACACAGTGGCCATATTCATCTATGTAAACACACAAAAACAACATTAACATTATAGCAGACACTGTAAAAAGCTCATTCTCAGCCACTAGACTTTTCTGGCAGGGTGTTCGAGTGTCAGAATGTTGTGGGACTGCTGTGCAGGAGTTATTATTAGGAATTATAGATCGCAAAATGAATTGTTTTTTATTTTGGTGTTTTTTTTGGGTTTTTTTTAGTATGACGGTAAAACACGAACACGGTTATGGATATATTAAATCATGTGCTTGTAAAAATTCGTAATATTAACAAAAAAAATACTAATTTGTGGCTCTCCTTACTTCCGGGTGCAACTATCCTGCCGTTGTAGCTGGTGTATTCTGGGAAATTGTCTTACCCCTTGGTTTTAAATGTGGTCCTCAAAAATCTTCATTCAAAGAGGTATCTAGCCCTTCCTCTTAGCCCTACGCCTTCAAGCTAAAGAGAATTGGGACACCCCTAGCCCTTCACGGGAACGGGCAAAACGAGTGGTAGGGGAAAGGAGGAGGACTAAAAGGTAGAATTGGGATTGGGCCTAAATATAATATAATAATAAACTTTATTTTATATAGCGCCTTTAAAAGTAGCATCTCAAGGCACTTTACAGACATAAATTACAAACACATAAAATAATACTAATGAATCTAAAAGTCAAATAAAATCAAATAAAAGCTACCCTAAAAGTGTAAGCTTTGAGAGATTATTTAAAAATACTCAGGGATTCTGCATTGCGAAAATATCAGAGGGTAAAGAGCCATAGATTTTAGCACTGTTGACTGAGCAGTTAATATACCAGCATCAGATGAGCGTGAAGCACGTCTAGGTGTGTATGGGATTAAAAGTTCAGATAAATACTGTGGTGCTAGATTATTCAAGGCCTTGTACGCAAGCATGAGGATTTTAAAATCAATTCGAAAATAGGTATGGGCCGGTATAAGATTCTGACGGTATGATAACCTTGGATAAAAACATCACGATTTCACGGTGTTGTGATTACTGGTCAAAAATATATTTTTTTTAAATGTCTGGGTAAAAAACAAAAACGTTTTTCCCTTTTGAAAACAATATATTTTATTTTTTGAAAGATTTATAATATTTTGGAGCAGTAAACATGTCAGGCTTAATAATGAAACTAAATCATAGAGTCTTCAGTAGTTTCAAAAACACTGATTTACTTACAATTTAAAACAACATCTTTGGATATATTTTCTGCTGGAGATACTGTTGTCCTAAAAAAACTAACAAAAAAAATGAAATAAAAAAATCTAACACATACCTTAGGAATGGTATTACAGAAGATTTTGGCGGTTTTAAAACCTTGACTTTTCCAAACCGCGGTATACCTTGAAAACGGTTATCATCCCATGCCTATACGAAAACTGACAGGAAGCCAGTGCAGATTTTTCAAAATAGGGGTTATGTGCTCTCTTGCACTGGTCCTAGTCGGAATTCTAGCTGCTGAAATTTGTACTAATTGTGACTTGTTTAGTGTAGCTTTGGAACTCAAGCCAGCAAAGCAATACAATAATAAATACGGGAAAATACAACGGTGTTAATTAATTTTTCAGCAATAGAAAAAGGGAAGCATGGGACAAAATTTGGCAATGTTTTGCAAATGAAAAAACGATGTCTTGACTGTGTTCTGCACATGCGGTTCAAATGTAAAATTGGCATCAAATACCACACCCAGATTTTTTTTTTTTTACTGTAAAGCAGAGCCATTCAAATTTAAGGAAGTCTGCTCTGATTTGTGTGAAAGTTGTGGTGAGCCAATAAGCATTTAAGTCCATTTATTCATTCATATTTCTCTAGTTTAGTCTCTGATTTATCAGGGGTCACCTCATTGGAATGAACCGGCAATTATTCCGGCATATGTTTTTATGCTCTTACAGCTGCAACCCAGTAGTGGAAAACACCTCTCTCGTTCACACACACACACACACACACACACACACACTGACCAATTTAGTTCATCAAATTCACTTATAGTGCATGTCTTTGGACTGTGATGGGAAAGTCCAAATGAAATCAAAATGCACAATGCTTAAAGGTCTAGTAAAATTAAAATAATGTTTTTTAGATGTTAGTATGTCAGCTTTAAGGATATCTATAAGCTAGTGTCCTCCAAAACAGTGACAAAATCGTTGTATAGGAGATATAAAACTGACAAACATCTAAAGCTTGAGGTTTGTCACTTTCGCCTGAATGGATCAATGTTTTTTGTTTTCATGTCACGTCATACTTCAGTTTCTCATCAAATCTTGACCAATCAAATGCTCTCTAGTATCAGACATGTCCTGCCTACTTTAAGACATTTCTCATTTGCTTTTCATTGAAAGGAATTGAGCTCAACCACTCTCACTGGCAGAGCTGTGATTAAAACAACACACTATTGGTTGTTTTTTTTAAAGGGAACACAGTAAAATCAACAGTGTAAAAAATGCAGTGTTAAATGTCAATAACTCCAAAAATGTTGAATTAACAATATACAGTGTTAACGACTGCACATTGACAGTGTGGTTGCACAGTGCAATATGATGTGATTTTCCTTTAACACTACAAGTGCAAAAGATTGCGACATACACCACACTGTCAGAAAAAAGGGTACGGTTGGGGTACATTTGTGAACACTTAGGGTACAAATGGTGAAGTTGTACCTTCAATGGTTCAAAGTAGCACCTTAAGATTACTTTAAGGGTAAAAAAATATGTTCCCAACTGTCAAGGGGTCCATGTTTGGGCCATTTATTTATTAATAAATAAAACAATTATAAAACGTAACAAAATAACACTGCCAAAATACAACTGGAAACAAATAATAGATTTAAAAGACCAAAAACTGGCCGTTAGATATACACAAGATGTATTAAATATCATGTTTTAACCACAATGGGGAGATTGAATCCAGCGGCATATCCGAGATGAACTAGCCGAAGTAAAGCTGCTGTCAGCGGGGGAGAGCATCAGGAAGCTCCCGCTGACAGAGTCCGCATTCACTGAAGCACATCTTCAAAGACGTGCTATCTTTGTAAATAAACTGCCGATTCGAGTTTAAAACAACTACATTCTCGCCTGAAATACTCTTAAAACTACATTTTGTGACACAATGGATGAGATTTTTTGCGGGTCTGGAGCGGGATATTATCCATTAACTTTCGCTTAGCACTAGCAGCCAGCAAATTTGAATTCGTGTCGTCCAATAGGATTTTTGCCCGCGCTGTGCATTCATAATAAATGAACGCTGTGCGACGGTTATTCTCCCTTAACCTAGCTGTTTGACTGCTGTACTGACGTTCCCGACGGAAGATCTTCTTGTAGGACTCGAAGAAGCTGGAATACGCTCGTGAAGACGAAGCAGAGACATTTGCAGGTAAATTTAATGTTAAATAACTTATTGTGAATATCCATTGGGTCATATTCAATTCATGTTTAACGTTACTTTGCATTGTGTGTGTAGTTAAGCCTATCGTTGAGTTACCTTGCGCGTGAGGGGACCATTTTGTAAGGTTAGCCAGAAATGAAGATATGATTTTTTCACACATGACCTTGAGACAGCGGTGAAACGTCCAGAGAAACAGTTCAAACACATTTCGTTTTGTTTGGATAATGTTAAGCTCACTCGGCCACTGTATTAGTTGCATATTTATAAATTCGGAATTTCCTCAATGTTGGTAAGCTAACGTTTATGCTAACGTCCATGTTCACTCCAGACAGGAGTGAACACCTGTCCCTTTTATGTCTGAAACAATATTACGTTAGTTTATGCATATTAACCAACCAATGTTGAGTTATACCAGTTTTATTTTGCAACGTTACATATTTAAATTGTACGTAACGGTATAAACGCATGTCCAAGAGAGTCCTAATCATCTGTCGTGTCAGATCCAGGTGCAGGTCATTTATCAAACCTTTGAGTTGCATATTTAAAAGTTTTTAGTGTTAACCTCAAGCTCACACAGATCATGATTTTTTTTTCTTTCAGAAAATGAAGTGGACGAGTAAGCAATAGAGTGTAATAACGCAAGTAAAATCATTCATTACATTCAGTAATTTGACTTTCACCACTGAATTCATTGTGCAGTCTTAAATTTAATTTTTTTTTTCCATAAAACTGTTAGGTGAAGTGTTTTAAAGTTGAATTTTTATGATTTATTATGGACTTCTATTTGATCCAATAGAGGGATCTTTTGAGGGTAATGCGAATGTCCTGCATATCCAGTACAATAAGGTTTGTGACGCTTTATTAAAAACACCCTTGTCTGTAAGATCACACATTTTAAATCAGTTGTCAGTTTAAATTAAAAGTTTAATGTCAATATAAGCCAAACTATACGATCAAATTATAATTTACAGTTATGACTTTTTAAAAACATTTTCATTTTTAAAGCTTTGTGGTAAACATGTGCATTCAAGCTTACAACTATTTGTACAGTGATAAATAAAAGGAAATGGCAGCAAAGAATATTAGATAATGTTTTTAGTTAAAGTGAATCACTAATTTCCTTTTTGTTTATTTTCAGTCGTGGTAAACCTGACCGAGTGCATTCATCAACCATCTCCAACCAAGTCAGAGCTTCAAGGACAGCTTTACCAGTATTGTGCTAAAGGTACCTGAGCTTGATTAAGAAAAAAACATCTCCATTGGCCAAAGTCTACAAAAAGCAAGAGAAGTTTGCAGATGATCTAACAGGTATTGACATAAAACTTACATAATTATAATTTTGCTCGATCAAACCCTTCTTTCTTGGATGGGATCATTAAGTGCCTTTTCAAGCTGCATTTAGCAAGTTCAAACTCATGGACCTTATATATAAACCCTTTATGTAGATAACATTTCTCAATTAAAAAAAAAATATGTTATTTATAAAAATACATCAATATCTGTTATTCAGCATGTGCTAATATTTCCAGTAATTTTTTTCTTTATTTTAAAAACAGGTCCTTAATGTTATTAAATTATTTAAAAGTATTCAATTCATCTTTATTTGTATAGCGCTTATACAATGTAGATTGTGTCAAAGCAGCTTCACATGGAAGTTTATAGTGAATATTCAGTACTTCATTATTTGTTTTTATTTGATTTTATTTTGCAATAGATTCTGATTTTCGTGCAGCTCTAATTCGGCTCCCCCATATTTTTAAAGAGAAAGTGATTGCTTACAGTAATTACACTGGGAGAGTTTTGGGAACTGTTGGTTAAACACTTTGTAATACTCTGATAGATGTTATGCATTTCTGACAGATTTTGCACTGTTTAGTGACGTCCTTTTTTTTCTTTTCACAGTGGGATAATGATGATGCTCCATACCCAACTCTACAGATGGTAGAAAGTCCTCTGCAAAGTGTAGGAGAATAGGAGTTAAAAGGCATTATTGCATCCTTCACTGTTTACTGTGTTTTTTAACTTGGCTTATCCACGCAACAAAGAATGCAAAGGATGAACTACAGCAACTCCCCAAGATGGAGCAACAATTTGAATTTCAACATCAGCAACAATTTAAAGATGGAGATCCAAAATTACAATCCAAACAACTCAGTGCAGCTATCAGAGAGAACTTGTACTGCTGGGTCTGCATCAAACAGCAATGTTTGGATCTTTGCATTTACTTTGGTGCATGCGTTTCGAGTCTGTGCATCAGTTTTTTTTAAGACTGTTTTAAACTATCAGCTGTAGACATTTCAATAACATTGCCCAAATCAACTGAGAAGCACAAGATGAAACAATGCTAAGAATTTTCTCTGCCCAACATCCTTGATGAGATCGACACATTCAGGGTTTTAAATTGGACTGTTGACGTGTGCATGTGTGACGGCTAATGGAGAAGAAATTACTCTTACTTAATGAAATACATTTTAAATGTCAATACTGAACTGTTTTCTGTGTTTCTGTAATTCATATTTCCATGCAAATACAGTAAGAGTTGACTTTGAATGAGGTGTTATAAACCAAGACAGACGGACTTTCAGGCCCTTGAAACATACTCTGCTGATAAACTGTTTAATGTTTAGAAATTTAAAATCAAATGTGTAATATTGTTTGGTCAAATGTGTTTTTGAGATCTAAAGTTATGAAGGGTATAAGTGACTCTTAATGAAATGTTCCAATTTACTGCTGGAAAGAGATTGCTTTGAGATTCTTGATGCTTTTAGAAAATGTAGAATGCAGTGCACTAGCAAAACTGTACTTCACGAGGTCTAGTGCTGTTTTGAAAAAATTACTTTGTTAAATTAGTAAAAATGCTCAGTGAAATGGAATGTATGTACTGATGTTGAAAAAAATGCTAGTATTAAGCTTTTTTACTGTTTCATAAAATGTTTCAAAACGTTTAAGCAACTATTTTTTTTAAGTTTATGCATCTGGTATGACATTGTGAGCTTAACATTCATCCTCTGAAAAGGTGACAATGTAATTGTTTTAAATCTTTAAATGTGTTTGTGATAAAATGTTAAAGGTATAAAGTTACAGTTATCGTGCAGTTTGTACTCATGGAAAAAATTGCTTTTTATTTTAAAATTACGTTTAAATATTCATCCTGTAAAAAATGTTGATATTTAATGTTTAATAAATGTGATAAATTAAATTTAATGTGCTGTGTATGTTCTGACAGTGCACAGAACAGTGTAAAAATTTATGTTACACTGATAGGAGTACTTTCTTGATGACACTTGTAGCGTAATAACAACACTAGTGGGTGTTAAATGGCCCTAAGTGTAAAACTTTGATAACTATAGTAAGTGTAACATTCTACACTGTAAGTGTTATTTATTCAGCACTTTAAAGTGCCAATATTACACTGCAAATTTAAC
>CAIGQZ010000379.1:25402589-25410808 GCA_903798205.1 Danio tinwini
GGGGTGTTTCATAGTAATCCACCATAACAAATGTATGTCCAAATAAACATTTAGATTGGCACTTGATTAAATATGTATTAACTAGTAAGCAATTGTTTAAAATATTAGAAAGAGGTAAATGGGTAAAACCTAGTGGACAAAAATGTAAATATTTTAATATATGCACAATATTTTGGGACTGCACTGTGATCCTTAAGCTTGATTTATACTTAAAAGTTTGTGATTTTTTTAGATTTATACATTACAAGAAAGCAGAACACATACAGGGTTTCTGCAGGTTTCACCAAGTTAAATTAAAGACATTTTTAAGACCATTATACAGGAAATTTTAGACCTATACAGGGCTAAATGCAAATAATTTTTGAATATTAGTTAAAAAAAATTTCACTTGCCCCATTAAAAATGATTATAATTGAACACATTTAATAATACAATAATAATAATAAAAATAATAATAATTTAGTTATAATAATATAGGCCAGGTCAGAATCCTCAACATGGAGAACTCTTAAACAAATGTTACTGTAAGGAAAGGAATTAAATCATTATAGAGTTCAAAAAGAGTTAAAATGCAATCTTTAAATAAAAAAGTTAAAAGTTTTATTCATTCATTCATTTTCTTTTCAACTAAGTCCCTTTATTCATCAGGGGTCGCCACAGCAGAATGAACCGCCAACTCATCCAACATATGTTTTACGCAGCGGATGCCCTTCCAGCTGCAACCCATCACTGGGAAACATCCATACACTCATTCACGCTCATACACTACGGACAATTTAGCTAACCCAATTCACTTATGGCCCGTTTCCCCTGAGTGGTACGGTATGCTTTTATGACCGTTTCCACTGTCAAAAGGCGTACCGAACCGAACCATACCCCTTTTTCGGCACCCTTTCAAAAGGGTATCAAACACAAGAAAGGGTATCAAATAGCGGTGCTATTGGTTTACAGAGATACGTCACGAGCTCACAAGCCAGAATGAAAACAAAAAAGCCCCCATGTTTTAATACACAGCCGAGAGAATACAGTGTAATTATATATACATATAATAAAGAGCCAAGGTCGACCCAGGCTCAAACGAACCTTGTCGTCGTCTTGATAAACAGCCACAAAGCCAAAAAGAAGACCAGATTTTACCCTGTGCCCCGTAGTTTTTTCCGAGCCAGTCTGAAGCGCGAGCGGTTTCGCTTTCTTGCTTGCGCTTGCTGCAAGTCTTTTGAAATAACAAACTTCTTGAGCTGATGATAATAACGTGCGCTTGATTATTGACGTGCTTTTGAAACCTGATCCTGTCAGAAACTGACAAATGCGAGAGTGACGCGCCAAAAAAACAAAAGGAGAAGCCGGAAAAAAAGGAGCACATTATTTTTTCAGCAAACGTGAACAAACTGCCATGTTTAACTATTATCATCACCTTTTGGACTATTATGAACTCGGAATAAGGGAATTACTTTCTAACAAGAGGCTACACGTGCTGCTGAAGATTACAGACACATTTAATCATGAGAGGTTTGCACTGACTGGGCTCTATTTCCTGCTGTTTTGAACCTAAATAAGGACTAAATGTATGCTGTGTAGTTTTTCTGTAAGTGGTAACATATCGGAGACTGTAAGGATCTGTATGTGTTTATATATGTTGCATTTATGCATTTTATATAATTGCAGACGTTACAGTAGGCTATTTCATGTCATTGATCTGCATTTATAATCAAATCATGTTCAAAGAAAAGTTAGTAATAAACATTTATACACAAGTATTTATGTGTGTAAAGCATCTGTTTTGTGGGAAGTGCTTCTCATATGATATGTGAGAGGCCCGTACAGCTTTACTTTAGACATTTTCTTGAGCAAAAATGACGTTGACTGCAACTTTGTGTCGTACACCATGCCCACCAAAAGAGTACCATTGGTACCCTTTTAGCAGTGGAAACGCAAGCCTGATAAAGGTGACCCGTACCGACCCGTACTGTACCAGTCAGTGGAAACGAGCCACTATAGCGCATGTCTTTGGACTGGGGGAAACCAAAGCACCCGGAGGAAACCCACGTGAACACAGGGAGAACATGTAAACTCCACACAGAAATGCCAACTGACCCAGCCGAAGCTCTAACTAGCGACCTTCTTGCTGTGAGGCAATCGTGCTACCCACTGCGCCACCGTGACACCTTGTTAAGTTTTATTAAGTTGGATTGTTGGTGATTGGATAGTTGTTGGCCAGATCGGGTAGCAATACATGAACAAAGGAAAATTAAGACCTGTTAAAAAAGATTTAGGACCAACAACACAGTATTCCAGTAGATTTAGGACTTATGGACTTATTATGGCCTAAAATTTGATTTAAGACATTATAAGACCCAGGGGACACCCTGAAATATAATTCCTACTGATATATACTTTAAGATTGGACAATATTTGGCTGAGATGCAACAATTTGAAAATCTGAGGTATAAAAAAAATGTAGAAATTGAAATACTGAGAAAATCACGCCTCAATTAAGCTCTACGTAATGCATATTAACAATCAAAAATATTATTTTGTTATATTTAAAGTAGAAAATGTACAAAATATGTTGATGAAACATGATCTGTACTTAATACTCTAATGATTTTTGGCATAAAAGTAAAATCGATAAGTTTGATCCATTCAATATATTTTTTGGCTGTTGCCAAAAACAGGAATGCACCGATATGGATTTTTTGGCCGATATCGATAACCGACAACTCTTAAGATTTGGAGGCAGATAACCGATATATTAGCTGATAAATATGAATATTTCAATATGGTATATTTTATACAGTGAACAACTGATTTTATTGTAAAAACTTCATAAAAGTTTGACCTGATCTTAAGAACTGATCAGCCTACTCAGTTTCAGAAGGTGATTATATAGACCTACAATATATTCACGATTTCACATAAATCTGCATGCCCCAAAACTATTATTTTTTTTGCATAGCCAATTAACATGCAACTTGACTGTTGTATAAATATAATAGGTTAAATAACAAAATGGGATTTAATTAACAAACAAGTAAATTCAAGCAACGCGTAGATAATAACAAATAATCATATTAGATTACAAACAACCCAACGCGTTGTTTAGCACGTGGGCATCGCTGCTATTTTGTTTACACATTTAATACATTTCCTGAGGCGATTTAAACCAAAATACACAATGACACTCTATCAAACACATCTACAATGATAAGGAATATGGTTACTTGATGAATTATTAGTGCAGAGCAATACTACACAAAGAAAGGACAAACTTTGAAGGAATAAACAATGTGAGAAAAAGCCCAGTTATAGTGCACTGGACAAGTTTCAATAAGTTCGACCCACGTAATCTATCAGCTTAAAGACATCAGCCTATTTTTCACATCGGACCGATAATGATAACATTAAAAATAGCATCTATCGATATTGCCGCTGATATATCGTCCCACATTTGACATAGTTTTGTGGTCCGAAAGTCACATATTTGTAATGTGACAGACAGCGGCGGACTTAACCAATAAGTGAAGTTAGCAGCCGCTTAGGGCCCCAGGGAATTAGGGGCCCCCGATTAATGCCTAGAAGCCTATTCGCTTGTTAAGTGGTGATGTGTTGGTGATGTATGTAATACGGTTTCCGGGTCCAAGCTGCCACTCATTTGAATTGACAAAACATTAGTTTATGATCACTTTTTATCCATGTCATCCATTAAAGTGAATTTTATATAAAGTCACAGTGTACACAAATATCACTGGGCTTGCTGCATCACAAATATCAACATTTTAACAATTTATAAAAAATGTATCACTTTCTGGCCATCAGATATTAGGCATGGACATATATATTGCCATCGTGATTTTAGAAAGTATTACATCGCTTTGTAAACGTTTATTATTAGCATTTGATGAGTCTCATCAGTCAGTTTCATAGAGTGCTTGGACCCGGAAGCCGTTTCGCGTGACGTAACAATCGGATATTAAACATATAGCTCTTTTATAAATATGTTGTCAAATCTTTCTGTAACCATTCAGATTTTACCTATAGAATTTACAGTACTGCACATGCAAATATTAAAATCTAATTACAAATATAGTTTGTGAATTTAGCTTTGGGTCATGACCGAAAGGACAAGATCTTGAATACAATCGGCCGAAATGAGTTTCCTTCGAAGGGTGGCAGGGCGCACTCTTATGGATAGGGTAAGGAGCTCTGACACTCGGGAGGAGTTCGGAGTAGAGCCGCTGCTCCTCCACATCGAGAGAAGTCCGCTGAGGTGGCTCGGGCATCTGTTTCAGATGCCTCATGGACGCCTACCTAGGGAGGTGTTCCAGACATCTCCCACCGGGAGGAGGCCTCGGGGAAGACCCAGGACATGCTGAAGGGACTATGTCTCCTGGCTGGCCTGGGAACGCCTCGGGATCCCCATCCCCCCCCCGGAGGAGCTGGAGGAAGTGTCTGGGGAGAGGGAAGTCTGGGGTTCTCTCCTTAGACTGCTACCCCCGCGACTCGGCCCCGGAAAAGCAGCAGAAAATGTTTGTGAATTAATTCTATTTTAATTTACATTACGAAGATAAAAGTTCCACTTAAAATATATTTTTACATGAAAAAATTTTGAACAAAAAAAATATATATATATATATATACTGTTAAAAAAATCCTGGTTGCCTTAAATTTTTAAGCTGAATCAAAATAACTTTATGAGTCTATTGAACTTATATTAGGTTAAACTGACTTAAAACAGCTTATTTAACTTCTAAATTAAGTTAGAACATGATTAACTTAGTTTAATAAGTTACAATGAGCTAAAAACATATGCTGTCATGACTAATTGATCTTATAATTTTTTACAGTGTAGAGAAAGAGTGGGTTTTGAGTTTCAATGCTAAGGGCCCCATACCTGAAATTGCTTAGGGCCCCAAAATCACTAAGTCCGCCCCTGGTGACAGATTCTTAAGTAAATATCTTCCTAAATTACCTTAACTCACTCCTATAATACAAATAAGTACATTTACACAACATCCCAAATCCACCAAGCACAATACAGCATAGCGTGAATGTAAATAAGCGCTGATGGGTGTCACATTATGAATCAGCTCTACAGGTGGGTGTGACATCTCGTGTTGTGCTCAACTTCTTTTGAAGACGAAAACAAGTTACACTGGTCAGTATGTGAGCTGAAAGCG
Organism: Danio tinwini; assembly: GCA_903798205.1. NCBI lineage: Eukaryota > Metazoa > Chordata > Actinopteri > Cypriniformes > Danionidae > Danio > Danio tinwini. Next base: position 25,407,767 of record CAIGQZ010000379.1, read on the forward strand.
TGTTAAAATTACCCCCTAGAAAGGCAGCAGGGTCCCGTTCAGACTCGTTTCAGTGTGGAACATACTAGAAATCTACCGCATGACAGCGTGAGCGCCGCACTTTCTCTTCTGCATTAAAGTTGCGTGGCGGTGTTTACAATGAAACGAGTTCCTACCGACAACAAACCATCGACCTGTTGCATGCAAATGCCTTGAAAAGTATCCAGTTCCACTTCACAATCACACACACGCACACATGGCTCGCCCTGTTGCTTGTGATAATGCACTAATGTGGTCTGCGTCTCGTTCACTTCCACGCACTTTTCGCTTACCGCTGCAGTCTCTGTGTTCCGCTACACCCGCGCGCACCGCCCGGAGGGGTTTCGTACTGTACAGTTTGAATGCTTTCCGCAGTCGTTGTCACGGTTCCCGGAGGTTTTCAGTGAGTGAGCGGGGGCTCGACCGAGATTACGTGGCAGTAATGGAGCGTCACGCGCACGAGGAGGCCGAGGAGGAGGCGCGCGCACGAGCGAGCGCGCTCTCCCTGTCTGCGGGGGCACGAGAGAAAAAGAGGAGGTGAAAACGAAATACAGAAGGCATCTGTAGTGTCAGTTAATCCGCACTACCGACAGAGGGAGACACGGAGGCGTTCAATGCTTAATGTTAGGAATAAAAATTGTTTACTAACATACAAAATCTACACTCAGACTTGATTACTACAATTTAGACATGGAGAAATAAAGCCTGCATCCAAAATCACACCCAATAAGCTCAAAGAGCGCACTATTTGAGGGAACAGGCATTTCTAGTGGTGTCCGAAACCATAGTGGACGTTATGAAGTGCACTCAATCAATCCCACAATACATCACAATAACAAGTCTACAACCCATGTACACTCAACAGCTAGAAATAGATCATAATGCACTGTGACTTGTTTGCGCCAAATGAATTTCCGCATCTGACCACAAGATGGCATTTAAAAGCACACTTTTACCTGTGCACGTTTCAAAATCAAATATTATTAAAGTAACAGAGGCTGTTTCTCAATATGCATTCTTCAGCGATCTTGCGTCCTCGTGTAACGTCATCATCAACTGCCAAAGTTCAGTTCCAATACTCAAGACCGCAAGAACAGAGGACGCGTGAAAGTTCCAAGATGTGTTCTTGATATCAAGGATGCACCGATGCAGACTTGAACACCAAACTTGCTCTAGAAGTCCCAGAAGTCATTGCGACTGGAGGTGGGAAGCGCAGCGTTTTATATAGGTTTATTATTAGTTCAGAGATAAAACTTATTTGTCTCAGGAGTTTCCCTAAATGAATCGGTGAATATAAACATTACCACGAAAATCTTAATAAAGAAATAAACACATTAAGGGTGTTTATTTGCTGAAATTCGTATTAAAATCTTTTTATTTGTATTGTGTAACGTTTATTTGTAAAGTCTTTATGCATAGTATATATTTTGAAAAGGGGGAAAACAACAGATCGCTTTATGAATGCTGTAATGTTTAAATAATTTTTCAATAAAAACGTGTGAAGGTCACTTGACAATCAGGAAGAACGTAGCATCTCATTTCTCACAGGACGCATTCTCTGTTCTCGTGGTCTCCCGAGTTCGTTCTTCCGAGGACACCTTGCAAGACCGGTCTCCACAAGAACGCAAGTCCGTTCTCTGGTTCTTGGAATTAAGAAACAGCCATAATGGTTGTATATATGTAACAAAGTTAGGTTTTTCATTGTAAATTCGCCTGAATTCTACAGCAGTTGTGTGTATTTTATAATGTAAGAATGCCCTCATGTGGTTAGTTTGGGGAACTGCAGACATACAAGTTAGACAGGAAGTGACCTAACACAGCAGATGCTGTGAGACAGCCATGCTGTGGAGTTTGTATGTCTGCAGCAAGCCATCCACTAAAAGGGCTGTATTGTTTATTATTACAGAAAAATGATTAACCAAATACTGTGTCCGTCTTTGTTTCATTACTAATAGTAATGAAACATACTAAAAGACACTAGTACTAATACACAGTTTTTACTATAAAGGCTGATTTATACTTCTGCGTCAAACGCACGCATATGCTCTGGTGCTGCCTGCAGTGTCACTTAGCCCTTGTCATGGCTGACGCAGTTGCTGAAGCGCACCTCTCAAAAAATTAAACTGCACCTTACAACGATGCGTAGCGCAAGCTCTGTGATTGGTCGCCTTGGTAGTGGTGACAAGCGTGGGCGGTGCTGAGAGCCGTGAGCCTGATGGAGTGATTGTTTACAAGTGTCAAGTCGCTTGACGGAGCTCCAGATGGACACATTTGCATTGTGTTTACCTTATGATTTAAGTTGTTGCTCGTCCGCCGGTTGCTGCCTCTGAATGAGCACGTTTTAGCTACTTGTAGTTACACCCACAAAGAAACTCGACACAGAGGAACATAAAAGCCTACTGCCAGCTGGTGTTTCGGAAGTGTTATTGCAGAGCAACACAAACAGCACGCAGAAGTATAAATACCAAAGTGAAAAAAAATTTAGTTATAAACTAGCTAGTAGTTACTAAGGCCCTAGTGTGGACTTTACGTTCCAGTTTAAGAAAGAACTTACAATCAGCTTTATCCCTGATGAATAAGGAGGGACTAAGCCGAAGGAAAATGAATAAATTAATTTTAAAAGGACGCATTCTAATGTACAAAAATATAGCTCTATTACACTTGTATAGTTGTTGAAAATTCACATTAAAATAAGTAAATTACGATATTTTATTGTTATTAAAAACTTTATTGACAAGACAAAAACTTGTATTGCTATAAAAACCATAAATAGCACAGCCAAATATACAAACAAAATAGAGGTGACCCTCTCTTACAGCTATTTATTTTTTTGCACATTTTTTAGAGCTTTGTTTTTTGGGTAAAGGAGTTTGACCTTGTGTTTATTGCGACTGCAGGGACAGAACGTGTTTAACATGAGTAATTTGACAATAATTTGAGAATGTGGTCATAAAGTGCAGCTCTGGTTCCACTTAATTTTATGAGCAGCAAGGGCACAGACCATCATCATCTCTGTCTTTCCAC
>CAIGQZ010000379.1:25411208-25437148 GCA_903798205.1 Danio tinwini
ATATATATATATATATATATATATATATATATATATATATTTCCTAAATGATGTTTAACAGAGCAAAGGATTTTTTCACAGTATTACCTATAATATTTTTTCTTCTGGAGAAAGTCTTATTTGTTTTATTTCAGCTAGAATAAAAGCAGCTTTTAATTTATTTAAACAATTTTAGGGTCAATATTATTAGTCCCTTTAAGCCTTATTTGTTTCAATTGTCTACAGAACAAACCATCGTAATACAACTACTTGCCTTATTACCCTAACTTGCCTAATTAACATAATTAAGCCTTTAAATGTCAAATACTAGTACCTTGAAAAATATCTAGTCAAATATTATTTATTGTCATCATGGCAAAGATCAAACAAGTCAATTATTAGGAATGAGTTATTAAAACTATTATGTTTAGAAATGTGTTCAAAAAATCTCTTAGTTCAACAGAAATTGGGGAAAAATATACAGGAGGGCTAATAATTCTGCCTTTAACTGTATATGTTTGATCCAAACACGTACATACTGTAGCACTTGTTGATGCACATCTCTATGACTGTCTGTTTTCAGGTGGTCAGTGTGCGCACATGTCTTCTGGGTTTGTAATTGCCAGCGATGCGACCCAGCTCTTTCTTGATCTCCCAGCGCTGTAGTGCTGATGCCCAGGGCTCCAGTTCAGGGTCAAAAAAGCAAACATGAGTCTAAAAACAGAGCACAAGCTTCAGGTTAGGAATGAAACAGTTCAAATAATATACCTGCGATGTAAATGTGAAAGTTTTAACTCAGACAAATAATTAAAAATACAGACAATTTGTAATGCATACAGTTGAGTTCAAAATAATTCGCCCTCCTGTGATTTTTTTTCTTCAAATATTTCCCAACAATGTTTAACAAAGCAAGGAATTTTTCACAGTATTTCCTATAATATTTTTTCTTCTGGAGAAAGTCTTTTTTTTGTTTTATTTCAGCTAGAATAAAAGCAGTTTTTCATTTTTTATAACCATTTTAAAATCAATAGTAATATTAAACCCCTTAAGCAATATTTTTTCTGATTCAGAGAACAAACTACTGTTATACAATGACTTGCTCTTATTAACCTAATGAACCTATTTAAGCCTTTAAATGTCACTTTAAGCTGAATACTATAGTATCTTGAAAAATATCTAGTAAAATATTATTTACTGTCATCATGGCAATGAAAAAAAAAGAGTTATTAGGAATTAGTTATTAAAACTGTTATGTTTAGAAGTGTTTCTAAGAAATTGGGGGAAACAGAAATTGAGGTGGGGGGTATAGACATGGGCTAATAAATCTGGAAGGTTAATAATTCTGACTGCCACTGAATATGCATGTATTTATGTTATATACCGGTCTCAGCATATGAATAAACTCCTCACAAATCTGTCTTTTAAATTAATATTTTTTATAGGACGCTTTACAATTTTTAAATTATAATCCAAATTAATGTGTAGGGGGAAACATTAAATAAAAATCTTTAAACAGAGTAAAAAAAAAGAGAAACAAAAAATATATCAAATGTAGTAGAAATGTTGTTTTTTTTGCTATATTTAATTTGAATTTAAATGTTTTATCTTTCTACTTTTTGGTGACTAAACTATTATTTTATTGAATATATCTGTTTAATAATATTTTGTTCAAATGCACTAAAACATATCTAAATTCATTGAGAAATGGAAAAAAATATTCATGCTGAGCACTGTACATACACTGAATTCGCTAAACATACATAAACATATATAACAATTTTTTTTGCATGCATAAATCTATATTTTAATGTATAATGTATAGTTTAAGGTTGGTAGGATTTTTGAAAATAGTGTTTTTTCAAATCTGCACCATATTAAAGCTGCACAATATATTGTTTCAGCATCGATATCGCAATGTGTGTGTCTGCAATAGTCATATCACAGGATATGCAATTTAAAAAGGGCCCCTATTATGGGTTTTTGAAAATGACCTTCCATGTAGTGTGTAACAGCTCTTGGTGAAGTGAAATATCCAGCTAAAGCTTAAATCTGAAAGTGGACAGTTTTTAAAACTATTGATTCATCTATAAAAGAGTCGACTCATAGTGGTTTAAATGAATCGTCTTGATAACGAATCTTTAGCCGTTTCGGCGTGACGTCGTCACGAAGCATAATGGTTGCGCGCGCAGACCCGGCAAAATTCAAACCTGCAGCCCCACCCACTAACACAGCAGCAAGACGCTCATGAAGACTCTGTGTTTACCTGGATATTATTGGAAGTGTGAGGGAAAAGAGTCGTTCAGAAATCTGCACGCTTACAATGGTAACAGACAAGACACCAGGGGTGCAGGCAAAATAAGGACAAAATAATAGGTACACCGGCAGGCTGCTGAACGCTGAGTGAGCAGCACTGAAAAGGCTTGCGAATGGAGAGCGGGAGCCCGCAGAGATAGCTTGTCAGAGGACAGAGGATGCTACAACCTCCCGGCTGGGGATGTGATCATTTAAAAGCAGAGTACAGGTAAGCACTTAGAACTTATATAGCAGTTCACGGACGAGGTGCCACAGCAATGATTGCAAATAGAAATGATCTACATGTTTTGTTACTAGTAACCGCATGTACTGTATCAGGTTAACTCTTTATATTCTCATATTGTGTCTAAAGCAACGTTGTAAACGCGACGCGCGCTGCTTTGTTTACAGATTTAAATGCTTTCCTGAGCTCGTTCCACTGCCATTTGTTGTTGCTATGGCCACCGTTAGCTGGTCCTGCACACGTGCAGCGGTCAAGGTTCAGAATAGTTAAGCTTTTGCTGCTGTGTGGATTAAAACTGAATGTATGTCATGCATATGCTAGTGTTAAACTGCACTGCTTTCGGCGCTGAGGTGTCTGAATAACACTGTTGAGAACCGGGTACTGTTTACTGTGGTGTTAGTAAGTTTACTTTGAAGCGTGTTTCGATCGTCGATGCGATCGGATCCTATACCAATGTTGGCGACCCGCGGCCACGGGCTTGATAAACCATGCTGGCCATATTACTGTCTCTCGCTGAACGCTGTCGACCAATAGCAACAGGCTGTCATCGGTCCAATCAGCGCAGATTAGCTTCGCGCCAAGCAGGGGTTTGGGAACAAATGAATCGCTAAACGATTCATATGGGAGTCGCTGGGATAATTAGGTAAAAATAAATGCATATTATAAGACCAGGAACGTGTTTTTTGACCTTGCATACATATCAGTATGTTGTTAGAGACCCATAAAACAGAAATATGACCCTTTTCAATGTGTAATGGGGCTCTTTAAGTTGGGATTACAGTTGATCAACAGTTGAGAATACATGACATTTGTGGAGTCATTGTAAAGTATAACCATAACAGAGAGAAAACGTTATCATTTGCATGTGTTTTAAAGGCATTTCAAGAGTTTAAAACATTCAAGCACAAAAAAGTACATTTGTAATTTTAAGAGAAGTTTATTCATAAACTAATTTCGAGTGGAGCATGTGATTATGTTTGAACACGGCTGGTCTTGCATGATTCACCAATCAGATGATTTCTAACTCACTATAAATAGCCAGAGTTTCATCCCTCAGTTATCTTTGTCTTGAAAAATCCCCCCTTCCACCCCTACTCCTCCACCTTTCTTTGACAGGGTAGTACGGTAGCCCAGTGGTTAACACTGTTGCCTCACAGCAAGAACGTCACTGGTTCAAATCATTAACAAGCCAGTTGTCATTTCTGTATGGAGTTTACATGTTCTCCCTGTGCTCGCGTGGGTTTCCCCCGGGATCTCCGGTTTCCTCACACATTCCAAAAACATGTAATAAGTGAATTGATCAATCTAAATTAGCACTATAGTAGAGCTCTTAACCAGCAGTATATCTCTACATAGCAAATTATAATCTGTCAACAGCCCTTAACAAAGGGGGGAGTACTGGAGATCTACATGTGCTCAAACTCCCCTCTCACCCTGCAAATGGGAGGGAGCCCCGGGCTCAAGGATCTTATGAGCTCAGGGCTCTCTCCCGGGACAGCCTGCCAAACTCACTTTATAATCAATCAACAGTTAAGTGTGAACTCTTGAATGAAGAACAATTTGACTGAATTAATACAATTAAGACTATACAGTGCTTTGTTACATTTTATATTTCATTATTCAATTTCTGTACCTGCATACTGTTTGACTCTACGGAAAAAGCATAAATGTTTATTTGACTTTTTTTCATTGCTCTATTGTAATTATTTTTGCTTGCAATTTGCTTATGTATAAAAAATTATGATTCACACCCTTACAAAAATCACCCCAATCAATTTAAATGAACGATTTCTTTCCAAATAGAGATATCCAAGCCTCATATCACAATATCACAGAAAAACTAAATATCGCAATGTCAGATTTTTCCAATATCGTGCAGCCATACAGCATATTGTGAAATATTACTACAAATTAAAATACCTGCTTTGTATTGTAATATACTTTCAAATGTTATTTATTTATTCATGTGGTTTAAAACTGAGTTTCCTCAGTCACACGACCCTTTATATGCTAATTTGCTGCATAATAAGATTTATCATTATTTTTATTCATATTTTTGTGAAAACTTTTACATTTCTATAGATTCTTAGATGAATGGAAAATTAAAGCATTTATTTGTAATAGAAATCTTTTGCGACATTATAAATGTCTTTGTCATATAAATGTTTTTTTCAAAGGGGGGCGACGCGGTGATGCAGTGGGTAGTGCTGTCACCTCACAGCAAGAAGGTCATTGGTTCGAGCCTCGGCTGGGTCAGTTGGCATTTCTGTCTGGAGTCTGCATGTTCTACCAGTGTTGACGTGGGTTTCCTCCGGGTTTTCCGGTTGTCCTAACAAGTCAAAAGAGGGTATATGCTATACTGTAGGTGAATTGGGTAAGCTAAAATTGTCCGTAGTGTATGTGTGTGAATGAGTGTGTATGGATGTTTCCCAGTGATGGGCTGCAGCTGAAAGAACATCCACTGCGTAAAACTTATGCTGGATAAGTTGGTGGTTCATTCCGCTGTGGCGACCCAAGATTAATAAAGGGACAAAGCCAAAAAGAAAATGAATGAATGAATGAACTTTCGATCAAATGTACTCAAAGTTAATAAAATGTGTCAACAAACATAACAAATAATGCAAATTATAAGCATTAAAATAAACAAATAATGAAAACAAAAAAGTTTTTTTTTGAGGAAACCTGCACATTTCTAAAGATTCTTTGATGAATGGAAATATTAAAGAAAAGCATTTATTGGAAATCGAAATCTTTTGTGATATTATAAATGTCTTTCAGTCAAATGCATTAAAATTCCATTAAATGTGTCAATAAAAATAACACATATTGCAAATTATGAGCATTTAAAACAAAGAAAACATGCGTTTTCTTAATCTATTTAACCAAAATTTTTTAAAAAAAGGATTATTGAAAGGACCTGATTAATGAATTTTCTATTGTATTTCAGCATAGTGTAAAAGAATGTCATGAATTTTTCATAGCTCTCATTTGCTACCTGAACTGGAGAAGAGCATGTGCGCTCTTTTCTCATCCTCCATAAGCTCTCTGTGAGTTTCTGCGGCTCGTCATTAAAGCTGTGAGATTTGGAGCGGAGCCCTCTGTGGTCTTCATCCATGTTCTCTGTGATCTGAGGAACAGAGGAGCCGGATGGAAACGAAGGAAGCAAATCAAAGGCAAAAAATGAGAAGCAAAAGAATTTTCCATCCTCTTGAGAGCTCGCATGATTTCAACACTGGCTATGATCAGAGGAGGAGACGACAGCCTAAATTCTGACACCGTGCTGAGGATTTTGGAACAAGGGAGAAGATCGTGTTGGAAACACCGCTGCATTCACATTCAGTTTATGGGGATAGTATACACAAATGATGTCCATTTTAAAGGGATAGTTCATCCAAAAATGAAAAAGATTAATTACTCATCCCGATGTCGTTCATCAACACAAATTAAGATATTTTGGTAACACTTTACAATAAGGTTGTATTAGTTAATGTGAGTTTATGCATTCACTAACATGAACAAACAACAAACAATACATTTATTACAGTGTTTATTCATGTTAGTTAATTAAAATACATTCATTCATTCATTTTCTTTTCGGCTTAGTTCCTTTATTACTCGCCAGAGTGGAATTGTGTACCAGCTTATCCAGCATATGTTTTATGCAGCGGATGCCCTTCCAGCTGCAACCCATCTCTGGGAAATAATGAAAATATAGTTGTTTATTATAAGTTCATGTAAACTCACGGTGCATTAACTAATGCATAAATTTGGATATCAATAATGCAATAGGAAATGTTAAACTATGATTAATAAATGCTGTACAAGTATTTTCATATTTAGTTCATGTTAGTTAATACAGTAACTAATAAAACCTTATTGTGAAGTGTGACCAATATTTTGGATAAATTCTGAGAGCTCTCTTATTCTCCATAAACAGCAATCTTCAAAAAAACCTCTTTAAAACAGACCATGTGAGGTTCAATCAGAATATTATCAAGCAACACAAGGGTGTAACTTTGGTTTGAGAAGTGGGGGGAAACACAAAATGCTGAATAATAAAAAAACAACAACCATAAGATCGCTACTCTGTAATGTCAATTGCAGCCAGATAACAGCAAAACTTACATGTAGGCAAATTGTTTATCATTATTTTATCACTAGAATGATTGTTCATTTTCAGGGGTCACTATATGCATCGTTAAAACTTTTTCATGGACATCAGATTCAAGGACTTTCAATGACTTATTAAAGCACCATTATTTTAAATCAACCATCTTTGTAATTCACACCCCAGCATATGTAGCACCATGAAAGAAGTCCTTACTGTACTTAACATCTCACTCAAAGTTAATATTTAAGTAAAACATTTCAGAGTAATTTTTAAAAATTTACCATTTTAAAACAACTTGAATAAAATCAGAATACAATACTGGTAATATTCGAATGCAGTATCTGAAATATTGATAAAATCTGCAATATTTGTCAGTGTTATTGTACAAGATTAATGATTGATGTTTTTTTTTTCATTCTGTTTTTGGCACAATACAATTACTGAGGTAACACCATAAAACAATTGTATTTCAAAAATAATTCAAGCTACAATTGCCGAACTTGAATTCGAAAATCTGTATGCAAGAAGTACCCGGATGACCTACTACTTCCGGCGAGATTCTGAAGTGTGCATCGGATGGACGCTATGATCCCATGATACTAACTCACGCGGGTAAGTCATGTGATCATGACAAAATGGCGGATGTAGCACGTCCGAGTTCCATTCATACTGTTTAGAGCGCACTTTTTTTTATGTGTTTGTGTTGTGATTCTTTGCAGCACGTGTGCTGTCAAATGAAAGAAGATCTTTTCTCAATTTGCTGGTGGTTTTTGTAATTGCATTGCAGCAGGTTACGCTCTCTCAACCACCGTATCAAGCACTTTTTAAGGACCTGTGTTTGTTTTTAAGTACTTTCCAGACCTTGAATGCATATGTCAGAAATTCAAGTACTTTTAAGAAACATGGCAACCCTGTATATATGTATAGTGGATGTCATTGAGTCAGCAGGGCTATGAATGAAGGAGTTATTATGACTAGCTGCCTATAAATATCAATAATATGAACAAAAATTTTGTGAATTTGTTGAGTATTTGTGACTATTATCGTTGAGTAATTTTGCCTATTACTATGGTATAAACGGATGACAATGGAGTTTGTTGTTTACCTCCTGTGACTCCATACAAACTTCTCTGAGTCTGATCTCTGCATCGTCCCTCTCGTCCTGGAGCTGTTTCAGCCGCTCTTCCAGGAGCTGCACACACACAGAACAGCAGCATTCAGCACAAAACCTCTCATCACCTCTTCACATAATGGCATTTCTCCAGCATTTTGTTGGTCTTGCAGTATGGAGGCCCTGAAGGACGTAACAGGGAACTGTAACCTGCTGATATGGCAAAGAGCAACTACAACCAGAGCTGTGGAGAGAAAATAATGAGGCAAACTAAGGGAAAGAAAGGATAAACTTAAGCATTAATGGCTCCTGATTTACACTTGCAAGGGTTATGGGTGCAATTTAGGACAGTGGGAAGAGTTTAAGGGGAAATAGAGGGAATGTTGCTGACCAGACATTTCTCCTGGAGTTTGCGACTGGTTTCTCTTTGAGCCTGGAGCTCCCCCTGCTGGCTGGAGGACAGACTTAGCAGCTCAGACTGGAGAGAAACCATCTCTGAACGCAGACGCAGCAAACACTGAGACTGAAACACACACAGGCACACACATTACAAACAGTGAGGTATTATGTTTAATATGAATGTTCAAGGAGAAGCTGTCAAATGATTTTTTTCCTCTAATATATTTATATATTGTTTTATACTTAAATTGGTCATTTTTATATAATATTAATAAGCCTGTGTATAGCTTAATAAGCTAATATTTTAAGCCTGTGTATAAATTATAAATGAATAAATTCAAATTAGAAATAATAAATTATTTGACTTTAATGTTAAATATATCAAGACAGTTATGATCAGACTGCAAATCGAGTTTGATAAATATATGTATAACACATTATTGTAAATCTGTCTTTGTTGGGAAAACGATAATACTATGAAAATGATAATAATAATAATTATGAATAGATATATAAATGAAAGTATTAGATTGAAATTTCTCTAAATGCAACTTTGCTTAATTGCATTTAATTTATTGCTTTTTATAACTTTTATTTTTTATTTAATTTAATATACAATTTTAACAATGCAAATCAAAAAATAAAACAACACAAAAACTGCATACGCAAGTCACATTTAAAATATTTACTGTACTCAGCAACAGAATAATAGATACATTATACTCTCATACCATATATATTAGTATACATTTTAAGTTAACATTTAATTTATTTCTAATTAAATAACTGTATTAATTATTGTACTCCGTGTAACACACTAAAATACAAAAGTGTAATGGAAAATTTTAACATTTATTAAAACTTATATATTTAATTAATTTATTATTATATGGTTTCCTAAAGGGCGACGCAGTGGCGCAGTAGGTAGTGCTGTCGCCTCACAGCAAGAAGGTCGCTGGTTCGAGCCTCGGCTGGGTCAGTTGGCGTTTCTGTCTGGAGTTTGCATGTTCTCCCTGCGTTTGTGTGTGTTTCCTCCGGGTGCGCCGGTTTCCCCCACAGTCCAAAGACATGCGGTACAGGTGAATTGGGAAAGCTAAATTGTCCTTAGTGTATGGGTGTGAATGAGTGTGTACGGATGTTTCCCAGAGATGGGTTGCATCTGGAAGGGCATCCGCTGGGTAAAACATGTGCTAGATGAGTTGGCGGTTCATTCCACTGTGGCGACCCCAGATTAAAAGGGATTAAGCCGTAAAGAAAATGAATGAATGGTTTCCTAAAATACCTGCAACACAATTTTACAGCATATGAAATATTATGAAAATAATTTATTATAATTAAGATTATTCTTACAAATACATCGAGATTTTAGATATACCTTTGTAAACTTTTAATTTATACCTGCTCATAACTCCTTTTCTTGTATTCATCCTTTGCTTCTTCAAGATCTTTAATTTCTGTTTCCAGATCCTGGCAGGACAGGACAGGTCAGACAATGCAGATCTGTGTTTATGTGTGTTTTCTGTGTTACTTTTACAGAACTGAATTCAGCACAGAAAAAAAAGCGAGAAACCTTGATCCTCAGAGAGTTGCTCAGAGCGGTTCTCTTGTCCACATACTGATTTAGCTGAGACTTCTGATTGGACACCTGCTTCTCCAGGTCAGAAACCTTCTCTTGAAGCTCCTGATTGGCTTGTGAGAGGTCACCTGACTTCACAGACGCATCATTTAGTGCCTTCTTCAGCTGTATAGGAAATATATGATTAGATTAGAAGTCAACGTTTTGTGCACTACCTGACAAAAGTCTTATCGTCAATCCCAGGTGTAAGAGATTTTAAGTAATAACTTGATTTTTAGTTGATAATTTGGAAAAGTGGCAAAAAATCATCTGTTGAACAGAATCCCAGTCATCACAAATACTGCAGAAAACCTACTGGAACTTGCATGGACCCAAAATTCTCACAGAAATCAGTCAAGTTTGGTGAAGGAAAAATCATGGTTTGGGGTATTACATTCGGTATGGGGGCGTGCAAAAGATCTGCAGAGTGGATGGCAACATTAACAGTCTGAGGTATCAAGACATTTGTGCTGCCCATTATATTACAAACCACAGGAGAGAGCAAATTCTTCAGCAGGATAGCGCTCCTTCTCATACTTCAGCCTCCACATCAAAGTTCCTGAAAGCAAAGGTTAAGATGCTCCAAGATTGGCCAGCCTAGTCACTGTCGTCTTTGTCGACCTTCACATATTTGTCTTAGTTGCCGACATTTTCTGAGGTACTATCAGACTGGAGATTTTTGGATACCAGAAAATAGACTTAATTCTCCATAATAAAGCCGAGAAAGGGCAGAGCAGACCTCAGAGCATTCTGAAGTCTCTCATGGACAATTCCTAAAGTCTCTGTGCTTTCCACAATCTTTATACAGATTATTTGACACACGCCTAGGTGTCTCGTTTTAACTCCTGACCATTCATGGATAAGTTTTTCTCAGGTGGTTCTGTTATTTTTGGCTCTCAGCCCACTAGGTCATGTCAACGTAAGCAACAGCTTTTTCAGAGTGGTCACTCTATTCATAGATGCCACTTATGCAAAAGGACTAAGTGTTTACATATGTTGTCATGATGGTACATTAACTTGATAATATGTTACTCATTCTAGCTTCTGACACATATAGCTTTCATATGATTATTTAACATATATAATCAGTGCTTGACATATTCAGTTATTTTACATAATCAGTCATTCTTCAGCATAGCCTTCTCCTAGTGTTGCTCCTGTGCAGGTTTCTTATTCTACACACAGACATACCACAGTATTTTTACTCACAGGTTGACATGTTTGCTGCAAACACTCCATACTTTTTTTAAATAAACTGCTTTACAATTAGAAAATATTTCACACTGAGAGAATAAAAAATATCTTCATCTGCACACCATATAGACTGCATCTGGGGTAAGATGGAGGCATTGAAGATGAATCCAAAGAATCTTGATGAACTCTGGGTGTCCTGCAGGAACACTTTCTTTGCCATTCCAGATGACTTTATTAATGGGTTATTTGAGTCATTGCAGAGATGGATGGATGCAGTTCTTCAAGCTCATGGGAGTCATACACAATATTAATTCTTTTTCCACTGCAGGATGACTTTATATTCTATACTGTACATTATTTCTGTTAAGTGACAAGACTTTTGTCTAAGCAAAGTCAAACCTTACTGTCCTAATTAAATAATAAAAAATAAATGCATGATCATACATTTTCTTTGGTTAAATAAACATAATCTAAAGGTATTTGCCTTTCATATGAGCCACTTCTGATACCAAATGATCAACTAGAAGTCAAGTTATTATTTGTTGTTCCTAAAACTTGGACAGGTGACAAGACTTTCGGACATAAACAAATTACTTTTGCTGCTTGTTTAAACTTTGTATTTAAAATTAGTTGAAACAACACAATTCTTACGTTTTTATAGGTGACAACTTAATAGTTTTTTATGTTCAATCCACTTAAATAAAAAAAAAGCTAACTTTACAGATTTGTGTTGGGACAACATGAAGGAAATGTGTGGAACCCAACATTTTTACAGTGTACATGAAAGATGAACACAATGTAATATTACCCTGTGTGCGAACTTCCTTGCAGACTCTTTTTCTCTGTTGAGCATGTTTTTAAGTGAATCTAATTGTTTGGTCAATCGACGAATCTCATCTCTCGCCTCTTTAAGCTCCGCCTCCCTGCTGATGTAATCATGTATAATATGAACATTAGAAAACATTCAAGATAAAAACAACTTGAATTAGTCTATAATAAGTATAAGTAAAATAAACGTTGTAGGTGTGTATAACGTTCATACATGTACAACAGATTTTACTAAACAAGTGTACGAATGCATAATCTGTACTAGTGCTATTTTAGTATCACTGAGACACTATTATAATTTGTATTCATTTTTAATCCGTTTTACTTTGTCTTTATTGTAGTGAAAGTTTTGTTGTTTTACTGTCATTTTTTTGCAGTTCTAGTGTTAGTTATTTAAGTACATCAAGTTAAAGTTTAGTGTAATGTAGGGGTTTAACCCCGGCATCCTGGCCAAATCTGCCCACTGACCTCTGTCCATCAGAGCCTCCTAACCCTCCCCATATCATATTTGGCTTCATCACTCTGTCTCATCTCAACCAATCGGCTGGTGTGTGGTGTGCGGTCTGGCGTAAAATGGCAACCATCGCGTCATCCAGGTGGATGCTGCACACTGGTGGTGGATGAGGAGATTCCCGCCAATGTGTAAAGCGTTTTGAGTGCCCAAAAAAAGCGCTAAATTCATTCACTCATTAATTTTCTGCCGCTTTTCCGGGGCCGGGTCGTGGGGGTAGAAGTCATAGGAGAGAACCCCAGACTTCCCTCTCCCCAGACACTTCCTCCAGCTCCTCCGGGGGGATCCCGAGGCGTTCCCAGGCCAGCCAGAAGACATAGTCCCTCCAGCGTGTCCTGGGTCTTCCCCGAGGCCTCCTCCCGGTGGGACATGCCTGGAACACCTCCCTAGGTAGGCATCAAGGAAGCATCTGAAACAGATGCCCGAGCCACCTCAGCTGACTTCTCTCGATGTGGACGAGCAGCGGCTCTATTCCAAGCTCCTCCCGAGTGTCAGAGCTCCTCACGCTATCCATAAGAGTGCGTCTTGCCACCCTTCGAAGGAAACTCATTTCGGCCACTTTTATCCAAGATCTTGTCCTTTCGGTCATGACCCAAAGCTCATCCATCCTTCCCTCACTCGTGAACAAAACCCCAAGATACTTGAACTCCTCCACCTGGGGTAAGGACTTTCCTCCGCGCTATATAAATGTAAGGAATTATACTAAATCAGGGTTATTGTAAGACTCAAATTCATTAGATTATCATAAATCATAAATAAAACATTAATTAATAATTCCTTGCGCTATATAAATGTAAGGAATTATTAATTAATGCTTTATTTTTGATTTATGATAATCTAATGAATGAGTCTTACAATAACCCTGATTTACACCCTAAAAGAGATTTTTACATTTTTAATTAGTTGATAATGCAAACTTATCAGCCAACACTCAATACATAAAAAAGCATATTGATTTACCACATTTTATTTGTATATTTAATAAACAATAATTCAATTTCAATATTTAATGAGAATTTCAATGTTTCATGAGAATTGTATGATGCCTACATTTTTAAACATTTTAATTTGTTAATATTGCACATTTATCAGTAAATGCTAAATATTTTAAAAAGCATGTTGATTTAACACATTTTATTTACATATTTAATAAGCAATAATTCTATTTTAATATTTAAAAACAGTTGGGTATTTTCATCAGAATTGTATGATGCCTAAAATTTGCATCTATTTGTAACTTTTAATCTATCTGAAAATGTATAAATGTAAATTCTGAATAAAGTGACGGGTATCAGATTATTCATATTATTACTTTTTATTCATTCATTCATTTTCCTTTCCACCTCTTTATTTATCAGGGGTCACAACAGCGGAATGAACCGGCAACTTATACACCATATGTTTTATGCAGCGGATGCCCTTCCAAACAATGTTGCCAGATGTAGCTGATTCCAGTCCAAAAACTATCCAAAACCCGCCAAAATGCAAAAACAACCGGCCATAAATAAGGAGGCTCTCATAAGCGGTTCTAATGTGAAGAAGGGGGGGGGGGGGGTTGGGTTGGAACTTTTGGGGGGATCATAACCGGGTTTTAAGTGAAGATAGGGGGGGGAGGGGGGAGAGTCTGGGGCCGGGAGCGCACCGTTTCAAAATCGCCTAAATTTTCTGTACAATTTTCTGTAAATTTTCTATGTCATTTCTTACCTTAATCTTAATCCGGCAACACTGCTTCCAAGCACAACCCAGTACTAGAAAACCAAACACTCATACACTCTCACATTCACATTTATACACTACACAATCAATTTAGTTAATCTAATTTACCTATAGCGCATGTCTTTAGACTGGGGGAAACCAGAGCACCCGGAGAAAACCCACGTCAACATGGGGAGAACATGCATACTCCACACAAAAATGCCAACTGACCCAGCTGAGGCTCGAACCTGTGACCTTGCTGTGAGATGACTGTGCTAACCACTGAGCAACCATGATGCCTTATTGTTTATTTATTTATATGTTCTAAATTAGTGCATCTTTAAATATAACACTTCCTATTGAGGAATACTAATGATTAACCAAATGAAGAGTTTAGATGCAAAAACTTCTAAGTGCTGTCTGAAATTTTCATTTAAAATGAGCATTTTCTTCAGGCTGTTGTGTGTAGTTTCAGTAATGTTATGCTTAGTGCAAAGAATAGGTTATTTTCATTGTCTTTAAAGTAAAACAACTGAACATAAACATAGGAGGCTGAGAAAAAAAAAGCACATTTTAGAGGAAAATTTCAGACGGCACTTAGAGATTTTTGCATCTGAACTCTTCTAATATAACAATAACAAAAATATGCAGAACAATGATTTCTCAGCAGATTAAACCATAATGTTTGCAATACATAATAAACTGTCATTCCCTCACCTCTCGACAACAGTGTTTAGTTTCTGCCGTGTGTTGTGGTTTTCCTGTAAAGCGTGCTCTAAACTCTGGCCAAGCTTCTTGTTGTCCTGCTGAACTTCATAAAGTGCTTTTTGTAAGGATTCAACCTACAACAATTAAACATGTAAGCACTTAAAAATCTTTGATCACATATATTTTTAATAGTGTGTGTGTGTGTGTGTGTGTGTGTGTGTGTTTGTTTTACCTTCTCTGTGTTAGCTGTATCGTGATTCTCAACTTCATCTTCAAGTCTCTGAATCTGCCGCATAGCCTCCAGTCTGACAAACAAACACAACGGGATACATAAACATAACCACTGATGTCGACACAAATGCAATTGTGTTTATTGTAATGAACATATAATGGAAATCTAAAGGCCAATAAGTACACCAAACATGTTTAAATATTCAATACAGCAATGTGTTATCTAGATACTTTAGTGTTCTTTTAACAGATAGACTACCGTTCCAGCTTTCTTTCAAATAATAAATTAAATTTACCAGGGTTATCAGCCTTACAAGGCAAGAAAAACTAACTTTTCTATACTGTGTGCGTCATTTGTTCAAATTTTTACTCATTTTATAAGATACTTTTGCTCATAAAATATAGCAATGCTGACTGCAAATACAGCACGTCTACAATGAGATCCAAACACTTTGTGTTATGCTTCATCCGTGGTTTAAGGTAGGGCTGGGCGATATTGCAAAAAATGATCACGATATCATGCTTCATATCATTCGATATCGATAATGATTGAATATTTTTTAACAATACATTTAGGAATATTATAAGTATTTTTATTTAACAACCTTATTTTAATTTACTAACATTATTGAGGCAAATAGTTTTAATAGTCAAAATAAAACATTTAAACAAAACATCTCATCTCTTTATAATAAAATAAACATAAGTGTTAAAGAGACTGTAAAACTTGATGAATAAAATGTTACAAAGTGTGTGCTATGTTAAAGTGTAAATACAGAACAATCAAAGCAAACTTTAAGGTGTGAAGAATAATAATGATACAGTAAACCTCAAGCTCTGTCAACGAAACAAATTATGAAAATCAAATCTGAACTTTCAAGTAAAGGAACCAGTCATCAATATTTAAATACATACTGCAACATTACAAACTGTGAAGTTGAATGACTATATTACCCATTATTAAAAAACCTTTCAGATGGGGAGCTAGTGGCTGGGATGCACAGGAAAAGAAACCAAAAAGACACTCGGGCGACATCCTTTTTTATTTACAATCTCCTCACTGCTGCTATACGGCACTCATTTTAGCATGTATTGTTATTCTGACCTGAAGTGACAAGCGTGTGGAATCCCTTGACCCTTTACAATGGACTTTGCGCGCAACTAGGCGACCATCAAGCTTTTTCTCAGAGGATGACAAATGAACAAAGAGCTCCGATGCAAGTTTATGGAGAAAAGTAAAAAGCACCGCAGTGTTTGGATGCGATGTGTTTGTCTGAGGTAATTAGTCTGCCGTTATCACTGAAATGTGTATATTCCATACAAAGTGTGAAGCAGATTAGTTAGTTCTACTTACATGACTTGCGGTGCACTCACAGCATTCAGAAAAGTTCTGATGTTTTTAACTAGGTGTGGCTGGAAAATGCATGCAGTTAATGTGTGCGCCGCTTGCACAACATGTGCGAGTGCTTGCATGCCTCCTGTATGCGCGTCATGCAAGTCACACACCTCCATTGGAAATGATAAACTTACACCCTAAGCTTATTGGCATTGCTTTCAAGGCACGCGCTCAGCAGTCACATTTTAATTAAAACTATAGCCCTTCTTACTGAAACTATATACCGAATCTTTTTTTTAATTGATATTGAGAATGGTGTTCGGTCAATAAATATTGATACTGATTTTATCGCCCAGCCATAGTTTAAGGCCAAGGTTAGAGTCATATTAGCCAGTGCGACATAAAATAATGCACTTTGACCCGGTTCCTTTCGTTAAAATATCCCAAAATATCCAGTGTTGTATATTTCTCTGACTTGTGTGTTTACATTATCCCAGATTTTAACTAGTGAGATGGAGCGTGCGATGTGTGTTCAAGCTAATGATGTCACAAACCCTCAATTTCTGTGTATGCTGTGTGTTGCACTTGTCTCTCAACAATAATTGCTTCTCTAATTTCTCTTCTGCAGTTTTCAGCAGTCTTCTGCTATGTGAGTAAAGCAGTGGCTGTTGAGTGCGTTAAGTGTCCAACATTCCACAATTCTCTTTAACGGTTGAATAAAGTGCACTTATTCCTTTTGGAGTTTTCAGGGCGTACTCACACTATGTACAGTTGCCTTGAATCATGCCAAAGCACGCTTGTCCCCCCTCCCCTCTGCCCCAACGGCCTGCACTCACATTGCATCCGAGCCAAGCATGCTTATGTCATCGATGATGCGCTGGTCAGTTTAACAGAAGAGAAGCGCTCTCGCTCAGCACAGTGGAGATTTCTTTAGTTATATAATTTTAGTCGTTTGATATGCAGTGACACGCAGTCAAATATTTCGCCGAACAGATCAGCCACTTTTGACGCTCATAAATAATCCTCGTGCTACAGGTTTGCTAAAGGTGCAGCTGTCGTGCAGTGAGGGGTTTGTATCTTTAAAGAGCCCCTATTATGGATTTTTGAAAATGACCTTTCATGTAGTGTGTAACACAGCTCTTGGTGAAGTGAAATATCCAGCTCAAGCTTAAATCTAAAAAGTGGACAGTTTTTAAAACTATTGATTCATCTATAAGAGTCGACTCATAGTGGTTTAAATGAATCGTCTTGATAACGAATCTTCAGCTGTTTCGGCGTGACGTCGTTACGAAACATAATGGTTGCGCGCGCAGACCTGGCAAAAATCAAACCTGCGGCCCCGCCCACTAACACAGCAGCAAGACGTTTATGAAGACGCTGTGTTTACCTGGATATTATTGGAAGTGTGAGGGAAAAGGAGTTGTTCAGAAATCTGCACGCTTACAATGGGTGATCTATCACTACACAGCTCATGCATTAGTTTCTGCCTTCATCTTGTAATGGACAGACAAGACACCAGGGGTGCAGGCAAAATAAAGACAAAATATTTGGTACACCGGCAGGCTGCTGAATGCTGGGCTTCGGACTGGTGAGCAGCACTGAAAAGGCTTGCGAATGGAGATCGGGAGCCCGCAGAGATAGCTTGTCAGAGAACAAAGGATGCTACAACCTCCCGGCTGGGGATGTGATCGTTTAGAAAAGCAGAGTACAGGTAAGCCCTTAGAACTTATATAGCAGTTCATGGACGAGGTGCAACAGCAATGATTGCAAATAGAAATGATCTACATGTTTTGTTACTAGTAACCGCGTGTACTGTATCAGGTTAACTCTTTATATTCTCATATCGTGTCTAAAGCAACGTTGTAAACGCGACGCGTGCTGCTTTGTTTACAGATTTAATGCTTTCCTGAGCTCGTTCCACTGCCATTTGTCGTTGCTATGGCCACTGTTAGCTGATTCTGCACACGTGCAGCGGTCAAGGTTCAGAATAGTTCAGCTTTTGCTGCTGTGTGGATTAAAACTGAATGTATGTCATACATATGCTAGTGTTTAACTCCACTGCTTTCGGCGCTGAGGTGTCTGAATAACACTGTTGAGAACCAGGTACTGTTTACTGTGGTGTTAGTAAGTTTACTTTAAAGCGTGTTTCGGGTGTCCGCTGCGATCGGATTCTATACCAATGTTGGCGACCCGCGGGCTTGATAAACCGCGCTGGGCATTTTACTGTCTTGCGCTGAACGCTGTCGACCAATGGCAACAGGCTGTCATCGGTCCAATCAGCGCAGATTAGCTTCGCGCTAAGCAGGGGTTTGGGAACAAATGAATCGCTGAACGATTCATCTGGGAGTCGCTGGGATAATTAGGTAAAAATAAATGCATATTATAAGACCATGAACGTGTTTTTTGACCTTGCATACATATCAGTATGTTGTTGGAGACCCATAAAACCGAAATATGACCCTTTTCAATGTGTAATAGGGGCTCTTAAATAAACTACGTCAGTTTGCGTTCATTAAACAGTAAGAATGATTAATAAATCCATATGCAGCAGTATAAGCAGCTTAAAAAACACTTAGGATCTTCAATTTCAGGCTCAGGCGGGCTTTGCACCCACACTACAAGAGTACCGTTCCAAAGCCCACGTGAACCGCGCTCTGGCACACCTCTTCCAGCTGGGCCAGGGACAGCCAACTGATTCACGACTGAACCCGATTCTGCGCCCTCAGTGTGAATGCACTACTTACACTATTTATATTGTAACACAACATAGAAAAGTGCACAAATATGCGATTTGGGACGCACATTATGTTTTTTCTGTTCTAGTAATATCTTTTACCCCAGTTTTATATGCCATAAACCTTATGTCGTTTACCTTGTTTTACAATCTCCAATCATTTTATTCTGAACTCTCCAGTAAATTGAAGACAGTGCCCATGTCACGTGACCTACATCTTGCAACATGCAGAAACACCACTGTCTAGACACATAAAAATAGGAGTGAGCACCACTTGTGAAAAGTTTTGAATGCATTTTGGTTGAAAGAGTAGTTCTAGTTTGGCAATGTAACACTGAAGACGCTTTCTTTCTTTTGCTTTCCCAAGGCAGATTATTATTACAAGCTAGTTTTGTGTTTTTGTTATATTCATATTTTTTTCTTTGGTGCCGCTTATTGTTTTATTTATTCATTTAATTATTTTTGGTTGTGTAAATTTATTGTACAGTTGAAGTCAGAATTATTAGCCCCCCTGAATTATTAGCCCCCCATGTATTTTTCCCCCAATGTCTGTTTAACAGAAAGAAGTTTTTTTTTCAACACATTTGCTTAACATAATAGTTTTAATAACTCATTTCATAACTGAATTCATTTATCTTTGCTATGATGACCGTACATGATATTTTACTAGATATTTTTAGGATACTAGTATTTAGCTTAAAGTGACACTTAAAGGCTTAACTAGGTTAATTAGGCAAGTTAGGGTAATTAGGCAAATCATTGTACAATGATGGTTTATTTTGTAGACCAGGGGTCCCAAACTTTTCAGCCCACAACCCTTAAAATAACAATGTCAATGATTCGCAACCTCCAAATTCCTCTGAGGTGGTAATATATATATATACAAACGTTGAGCACACAGCAATAGGCCTATTTAAACATGAGCATATTGACAACACACAAAAGTGCAACAGTCTAACAACAATATCCTTTTATAGTCATTTATTAATTTCTTTGATTTAATATTAACCTCACCTAATGAGACTGGTGGACACAATGTTTACAGTACAAGTCTTACCAGGTCTAGAAAATTTGATCATATCACCCCAATTTTATCCTCGTTACACTGGCTGCCTGTTAAATTTTAAAGCTTTAAATAATCCAGCTCCTGTATATCTAACTAACCTCCTGTCTCGCTACAATCCAACCCGCTCTTTAAGATCTCAAAACTCAGGGCTTCTGGTAGTACCTAAAATAGCAAAGTCGAGTAAAGGAGGTCGAGCCTTCTCATTTATGGCTCCTAAACTCTGGAATAGCCTTCCTGATAATGTCAGAGGCTCAGACACAATCTCGCAATTCAAAACTAGATTAAAGACCTATCTTTTTAGTAAAGCATACATTCAATGCATCACATAGCGGTATGATGCATGAATGTTTTCCACGCATCTTGTTTATATACACTATGAAACAGCAGCTACGCTTATTCTTCTCTTTATTCTCTACTCCACCTGGGGATACTCATCCCGAGACCCGCAGAGATTATGCAGTGCTACTGATGCAATCCAAGACCTGTGAAGAGATGATCCCAAGGTTTCACAATTCTGGATAGGGCCGTTTCCTGAGCAGCTGCTGTGGTGGTCATGGAGGAGTGGAGAGCATGCGTCTTGACTCCTGTGACCTCCAGGGACAGCAGAGTCTTCGCTAACGTCCAGCGTTCTCCAGCCTTCGGCGCCTAGACTGCAGCTCTGCACAAGACGTTTGGCCATAGGAGAAATGGTCATGCCCAACTGAGCCTGGTTTCTCTCCAGGTTTTTATCCTTCACTTATGCCAATTGGTGAATTTTCTTCCTCGCCGATGTCGCCTTTGGCTTGCATGGTTCGGGACTTGTAGAGCTGAGCATCGATGGTTTACTCTTCATTGTTTGGACTTTCAGCAGTGAATATTAAACCACACTGACCTGAACTGAACTTAAACTCTGAAAACTGAACTGACACTTTCAATTCATTATAATCTTCTATGTGAAGCTGCTTTGACACAATCCACATTGTAAAAGAGCTATACAAATACAGATGAATTGAATTTAAGTCTATTCTTGGTTTAACTTTGGAGCCCACCAATCAGAGATGCCTGTGGCCTGTATTTATTTTTAATGTATTTGATTGTCATAAAGGTGTCAGAAAGTTTAATCTGGTGCTATAAAATTAATCTGCT
The DNA here is from genome assembly GCA_903798205.1 of Danio tinwini. Taxonomy (NCBI): domain Eukaryota; kingdom Metazoa; phylum Chordata; class Actinopteri; order Cypriniformes; family Danionidae; genus Danio; species Danio tinwini. Next base: position 25,432,388 of record CAIGQZ010000379.1, read on the forward strand.
GCAACTGATGCTATTGCTTTGTTGTTAATCTAACGTAAACACACCAATCATATGAAAGAAATAATTCAAAGGTTGATGGCTTTTCATTTGCATGTTGTTGTTTTTTACTCTCAAAAACTACTATGTTTTATTGTCTGTGGGTTATGGTTAAAATATGGTAATTCTAATAGTTTAAAATGAATTTATTTGACTTTAGGAAATCACCAAGGGTCCCCTTATCACTGATCTCCACTTTGGGAACCAGTGCTGTAGACAATCGAAAAAAAAATTTTGCTAAAGGAGGCTAATAATATTGACCATAAATTGGTTTATAGGAATATAAATATAAATATAAAATATTACAGGAAATACTGTGAAAAATTCCTTGCTCTGTTAAACATAATTTGGGAAATATTAAAAAAAAAGATATTCACAGAAGGGCTAATAATTTTAGGGCTAATAATTTTGACTTCAACTGTATATGTTTTTGCTATTTGGATTCTTTCAATTTGCTAAATAAATTCACTTATTTAAACCTTAAACCTAAACTTTAAAAGTCGTAACATTGTATAAGAAGCGGGATAAGCACACACCTCTCTTTCCTGAGGGTCTGCATTTCCTCTGCTGTTTCTCTGAGCTCTGCATTTAGTGTTTGTGTGTTGTGCTGTAGATGTGTGTGAGACGACAAGACGTTCTCCAGAGCATGCGCTACTTCATTCTGTACACAAGTAAAACACACACTAGGTCATAAAAATGTGATCTTTTCTTGATCTATGTTTGGCAAACTCACCATGTCTCTCTGCTGTTGCTGCAGTTGATCTTTCAGTGCCTGATTTTCTTTCAGCATCTTGAGAATGAGAGTGTTAAATATTCAGCAGTTCACTTGTTGAAAGGGTCATGTCATATATTATTTATTATGTAATATTCCGAAGCTTTTGGCGGCAAAAAAAAAACAGCCGCCACTTTGTTTTATATCACGGTTTTGCACTTCTACACTCGACTCAACAGCAAAGTTTTTAAGTGATCCATCATTCAATAAAAACAAAGCTTTTATTGTGACAGATGTATAAACCAATCTGCACTGAAATGTGATGCATAGATCTGCTGTTCTGCTTGGATTGCTTTGTCATGGCTCAGCAGACCAAGATTATGAGCACTGGATGGACGTTGTTAAATATGGATGGTCATATATTATTGATTTGGTTTCTGATATTAGCACGAAGATATTAGAAGTGATCAATACTAGCTTTGTAATTGTGAAAGTTAAGCTCCCTATTCTTTATTTCCCTTTGATATCATCTAATGTTCACTGAAAGTATTTGAATAATTAAATTACCTCTTTTAATGTCATCAATCTCTTAATGTGTTTTATATTGTCAATTATGAAGTCTAAATTGGGTGGCATGGTGGCTTAGCACTGTCACCTCACAGTGCAAAGTTTGCTGGTTCGAGTCCAATTGGCATTTCTGTGTAGAGTTTGCATGTTCTCACCATGTTGGCATGGGTTTCCTCCAGGTGCTTCGGTTTCCCCCACAGTCCAAAGATTTGCGCTATATGTGAATTGGATGAACTAAATAGAGTATGTAGAGTATGAGTGTGTGTGAATGCAAGAGTGTATGGGTGTTCCCAGTACTGGATCGCAGCTGGAAGGGCATCTGCTGCATATGCTGGAATAGTTGCTGTTAGCGAAGTCTAAATTTGCTTGTAGCATTTAATGTGTTAATATAATATAATAATAATAATGATATAATACATTATTTAAAAATAAGTATTTTTTTATTTTTTTTATTTTTTCATCCTTATACAATTGGTTTAAAAATTGTTTCAATAAAGATTAACTTTCTCCAGGTGTTGAAGGTTGATCGTTGGGCTAACAACCAACCTCATAAAAACTAGATGCTACAAAACACCAACATGGTGTGGCTAAAATATCAACTTCAATATAAAATAGCCCTGGGAGTGAGTGAGTAAGTGAGTAAGTATATTAGTAAGTAAGTAAGTAAAGTTTAACTTAATAAACAAAGATAAAATGTTTGTCACAGCATTAAACCAATCAGAATATATTTGGTGGATCTTCTGGTCTTTCATCCTAAAATTTTACATAGCATAAGATATATATTATGACATTAGTTCATACAGGAATCAAGCGTTTCCTTCTATTTTCTCTAATAGTTTGAGTTGAATGAATTAGCTTTCAGAAAACAATACAGTAAACTATTTCAATCACAAAACATGTATGTGAATTGAACTTGTCAACATGCATGTTTGATCAATATTGATATAGTCATTATAGTCAATATGCACTTTTTAATCCATATTAATACAGACATTATAGTTTAGTGTGATAGTTTTAGTCATTTTGGCTCTTCTTCTGCATTTATTAATTTTCCTTTGGCTTAGTCCCTTTAATCATCAGGGGTCGCCACAGCGAAATGAATAGCCAACTTGTCCAGCATATGTTTTACGCAGTGGATGCCTTTCCAGCTGCAACCCTGCACTGGGAAACACCCATACACTCTCACATTTACACTCATAAACTACAGCCAATTTAGCGTATTTAATTCACTTATAACGCATGTCTTTGGACTCAAACCGGAGCACCCAGAGGAAACCCACTCCAAGACGGAGAGAACATGCAAACTCTACACAGAAATGCCATCTGGCCCAGCTGGGACTCGATCCAGCGACCTTCTTGCTGTGAGGTGACAGTGCTAACCACTGAGTCATTGAGCCACCCTCTTCTTCTGCATAAATTGTTAAATTTCACACACAAACACCTCAGAGTGAAGTGTTTGTGTGTCAATTAGGGATGCTCATTTCAATTTATTTTACCAAGCGACAACCGCAGCTCGTTAACCGTAATAGTAACAGGTAACCGCTAACAGATAACAGATAAATATTAAAATATTATTTAATAAAAAAATAATTGAGGTTTCTATTTTGTGACACATTAAATATTTAAAAATACTGATTCATTTTAACATGCGAACAGTAGCATACAGAACATCTTCACACACCTGCAGAGTTACAGCATAGAAAAAAGAATAAACTAAACAATAATAATAAAATAAACAGGCCAGTCCTAGATATTTTTCACCTAAATGACCAATTTAGATTACAAAACGAAAACACTGACTAAATCCTTTTTAAGAACTGGCATTTGCTTATTTTTCCAATCATGTTTTTTTCGTCCGTCATATACAAATATCAGGCTATTAAATTGATCGCTTCACTGAAAATATGCATTTGATTAATGCTTCGTTGTTATTATTATGTCACAAAACCCCTTTTAACATTATAATAGAAGTCATTAGTTTAACGATTATGTCATAATGACTTATTTACTCCGTCTCACTCGCAATCAGCATCAGCGCTAGTTTGTGTCGCTGTGGTCAACTCGTCTGTCAAACTGTGACTAGAAATATTCTTCTTTCATTTTGCTTCTTTGACAAAATAAGTCTATAGGCACGTGTGGTTGCACGTGTTACCATCCCGTAAGTTAACAAATATTTGTTGCACATCAGAGGCCGATCACAAAGAATGCGCTTTTCATTTTTCAAAAATGCGAGGCGCACTGCAACACACTGCCATTTATGTTGACAAGAAAAAAGAAGCGCTGTGCTTTATTTATGTCACTATAGGAAACGACTGAATCAGCTGGACTATTGTGCGCGAGTGTTGCTGTCCATGTTGTTATAATTGTAATATACAGAATAACATTGTGATATCCATGATTTGTAAAGCAATATGCCTCCAGCTTTGGCTAACTTGAAACTGCGACCACAAGTTTCTTCTCCATCCTTAAAAAAATATCCGTCGTCCTGACAACACAAATACTGCAGGCACCTCAACAGAAACCCCGCTCTGCTTTCATTTGATTGAAGAATGAAAAAGACGCGACTGACGTAACGCACTATTCTGCTCAGGGTTGAGTTTTATTTCAACCACGATCACACAGCGTGCAACAGCATAACGTGAGGCGCGCAGAGCGCATAAGCAGCACACAAAACAGTTTATAAACCATTAAAAAAATGCCCTTCTCAACGCAAAAAGCACGTTCGGTGATCAGCCCCGTATGCAGCCAAACTTTAAAAATATACTAAATAATATTTTTGAATCATTTAACTGATACCATCAATCGGTTACATAGCACCCTTTCGGTTAACGGTTTTACAGTTATTTTGAGCATCCCTAGTGTCAATACTTGTTTTTATATCCCAGTGGTGACTTAAACCTGAATGCACACAGACTCATCAGGACTTAATTTACCGTGGGGACTAAAATTGAGGTAATCATGCTTAGAAATCACACAGAATGAAGTATTTTGAAAATGTAAAAATGCTGATTGTTTCCTGTAAGCGGTTAGGTTTAGGGATCGGATATACTGTTAGTAAAGTAGAAACATCATTACGTCTATGAGAGTCTCTGCCGGGATATAGGAACAAGTCGATAGAAACAAAAATGTGAATTTTTTGGTCTACACAAATGTCCCCACAAGTATAGCAATACCAGTAAATTTTAACCTTGTGAGACATTTATTTAGTCCACATGATGAAAACAGTTCATAAATCTTGCACAATTAGGTATTCTGAAAATGTAAAAATGGTGGCTCAGTGGTTAGCACTGTCACCTCACAGCAAGAAGGTCACTGGTTCGAGTTCTGCCTGGGCCAGTTGGCATTTCTGTGTGAAGTTTGAATGTTCTCCCTGTGTTCGAGTGGGTTTCCTCCAGGTGCTCCGGTTTCCCCCACAGTCAAAAGACATGCGGTATATGTGACTTGAA
>CAIGQZ010000379.1:25447148-25461289 GCA_903798205.1 Danio tinwini
TCACTGCCTTTCTACACCTCCCTTTCTTCATGTGTTCAATACTTGTTTTCAGTGTCATTTAATTTCATTACACATAACTTCATTTGTAAAGTAACTACATTTGTTTTCTTTCCATATATGGATTTCTTCAGTTGTTATTAACATCTGGTGAAAATTTTAAGTCAACAGCACCTTTAGAAATATGTTTTCTGAGAAAAATGGTGACGAGTTCCATAATTATTTTCCACACTGTATATAAACACATCTAAAAAATAAGGCATCATTTAAAAAAGTATTTATTCTTAATGACAATATATTTATGACTGAGTAAAGCTAAAGTTTTGTTTTATACTGTACCATGTTTTTTTCCATTTTATTCTGTACTGTATTTTTGTTTTATACTGTAAACTACTAATAATATTTCTTTTATTAATGTCATTTAGATCTTTTTTATAATGTATATAATAAAATGTCTTTTAAAATGTTAATAATATCATAGTTTTTTTTTATAACTATTTTTTCGGGGTTTTCAGCTTTAATAGACAGGACAGTAGAGAGTATTGACAGGAAAGCATGGGGAGCAGAGAGAGGGGAAGGATCGGCATAGGACCGCGGGGTGGAATTGAACTCGGGTCGCCGTGAGCATCGGAGTGCATGTGTCGACGCACTAACCACTACACCACTGGCGCGACGTAGATGTAGTTTTTTAGACAACACAATACCAATGTTTTAATATCTATATTCTATATTTTGTGGAATAACCCTGATTATTAATAGCAACAAATACAATTAATATTTTTAAAAATGTGTAGTTTTGTTTTTTCAATTTATTAAAATAAAATAGTTTTTCTGACTAATTGGCATTTTGTGGAATAAAAACTCTAAATGCTATTATTTAAAAAAATCAAATGTTATTCAGACATTTACAGAATAAAATAGATACTAACATCACACCTAATAAATTAAGTAAAATCCACAGAAACAGACAGTTTTTCAGATGGTCTCTTATTTATGTATTTATTTATTTACTTTTATACTGTATTATTATCATCAGTAATATTATCCACTGGACTCACTTGACTTTGTGTGTGATCTCTCTTCTCTCTCAGCATCTCTCCATCTCTCACAGCACTGCCGATCTCCCCCTTCAGTCTCTCAATGGTCTGTTCCAGCATCTGCAGATGATTGACAGCCGTTTCCTGGGAAACCACAGAACTCTGCTGCAGTCTGGAATGTTCCATCTTCAGCGTCTCCCTTCAAAACACAATTCGCTTTGTTAAATCTATCATTACATATCACAGTTTTCAGCTCCAAATACTAAGTTTACTATACTATATGCTAAAAGGGAACAACAAATGGCATTAATAAACACTCACGATGTACTATTAAAAATCATGATTGTAAGGTTTATATCCATGCGTCATCTTTTATAAATCATTCAAATACTGGTGGTTGCAATGATTTGGTATTCACTTTAATTTGTAATATGACTGAAAACAGTGGTAAATGGCTATTGAGGGAGTTTTTTTATTCAAATGAGACTTGAACTTGGAAAATGTTTTTCATACAACTATACCTGATGATTACTGAGTTTTTTTTAAAGGGGACCTAAAGTATTATGTCCCTTTTTACAAGATGTAAAATGAGTCTCTGATGTCCTCTATGAAACTGCCCCTTTTAGACTTTGATCCAAATTGTGCTGTTTTGTTAAATGTCGCTTTAAATTTAAAGGAGATTGTGCTCTTTACAAAAGTGGGTGGAGCTATAAACGCCTATGTGTCAGCACAGTGACAGATTCAAAACTTTAATGGCAGACGGCTGCTTCTCACTCAGGGCTGTTTATGCTAATGAGGTCATTTATGGGCAGAGCTTCCCCTTTGGTGACACGTACAAAGGGAGAATCTCAATCAAAGTGTTTCTGCAGACTGTTTTTGTCAAGCCTGATTATAAAAAAATACAATTATTTTTTTACCATTGATGGCAGGCTATATTCAAACACTGTTGCCACACAATTGTGTTTAAACCCCTTATAAAAGTGATTATTCCATAATAGGTCCCCTTTAAATATACAGAGCAATACAACCAAATTGATTTACAACAATTTTCTAATATTCAGTGTAATTTTGTGCATTGATTCTAAGGATGTGCAACATCTCATAATCTACAGGTGGCATGAACCCAAATCCTGCTTGAATACAGTGTTTGATATCATCAACACGTGTTGTAGGAAGTGTTTGTCTCTGGCCTGCTGTGGGTCGTGATCCTCCAGCTGTGTGTGATCTGCAGTAATGAAGGTGTGTGAGTGTAACTCACAGCTCTTTCTGCAGGGAGAGCTTCTCTGATATAGTTCTCTGTAGTTCAGCCTGGATGTTCCTCCTGGCTGTGTCTAAAAGCAGATCCTGCTCCTTGAGGTGTTTAGACACACGATCCCGCTCTGCCTGAACAATGAGGAAAAATGAAAAACTGTGTCATTGATTAACTTTGTCTAATGCAAACTGGCATTTATAATCTTTATTCAGTCACACTTTAAAATAAGGTTTCATTATTTTAAGGGGACCTATTATGCCCCTTTTTAGATGTAAAATAAGTCTATGGTGTTCCTAGAGTGTTTAAGTAAAGTTTCAGCTCAAAATACCCCACAAATAATTTTGTTTAACTCTTTGAAACTGACCCTTTTAGGCTTTGATCCTAATTGTGCCATTTTGGTGACTGTTGCTTTCAATTCAAATGGGATTGTGGTCTTTTAAAAAGAGGGTGGAGCTACAAATGCCTATGTGTCAGCATAGTGGCAGATTTAAGAACAAGATGAATGGGCGGGGCTTTTCCCCTCTGATGACACCTACAAAAGGAGAATGTCAATCAAAGTGTTTCTGCAGATCAAGTCTGATTATAAAATAAAATGTATAAATGTTTACTATTAGCAGCTGCTTATATTCACAGATTATTGCCATACAACTGGGTTTAAACCTCTCATAAAAGTGATTTTTGCAAAATACGTCTCCTTTAATATATTTACTAACATAAAATCATACAGAACAATACTTGTAGAGCATCTATTAGTCATAGTTCAACATTTACAAATACGTTATTAAATTACAATGTTGCGCTAGTTAACATTAGTTAATGCTGTGTGAAATAACATAAACTAACAAAAAACAACTTTATTACCATTATCTAATATTAGCAAAGATGAAAAAATACTTTAATAAATAAATTGTTCATAGTTTGCTCATGTTAGAAAAATACATGAACTAACATTAACTAATGCAACCTTAATGTAAAGCAGGGCTACTCAATTAGTTTGTCATGGGGGCCAGTTCATGAAAAGCATCCCAAATGGGGGGCTGGAGAGATATGACTTGCAATATAAGTGATGAAACAACAGCAATTTAAGAGCTCATATGCTGTATTTTTGCTCCTTAAGACACTCACGTTGACTTTTTCTACATTAAAATGTTAATATGTTGTATTTTGAAACTACAGAACATCACTGCATTGTACAGTAGGGCTTTTTTTACAATCATATACAAATGTATTTCGAGGCACAAAATCAGTGTATTGCTTAAGTAGGCTTCTTCTACATTCAGACACATTCATATGTTCTGTTTTAAATTGCGTAACAATTTGGGATGCAGCAATTATAGATTTTGGTTGTACGATTATAGTCTGAAAAATAATCATGGTTTTACAGTTATCACCATTATTATGCATTTATTAAATCTAAAACACTACTAGTTAAGAAAATCACAAGAAAACTGCTTATATTTTAAAGTGCTGTTTATTGCTGCTTAGTAACCAAATACAGCACAAAATATTAATAAAAAAACAAACAATAGTCCATTTCTCTCTTTGGACTTATAAATAAATGAAAAGGTTTTTGATTTAAACATGAGTGATCATTTTACAATGAAAATAAATGACAGAACAAATAATAAATACATAAAAATAAAAATAAATAAAAATAGTATTTGTCTAATGTTAATTTAAGCTATATATTAGCTAAGAATTTAAATGAACTGTTGTTATTATCTGCGTTCATACATACTCATTTTATTATTTTTTAATAATAAATCTAACATCTTTAGTTTACATTGCACTGAAAGCCACGCACAACTCTCACCACTACAGCCTGAGATAATTTCTACTGTGTGGCGCGCCTGCAGGGCGCCGGTGTGTCGGTCTGCTAGTGAGCCGTGCGTGCACCGCTTCCAATATGCGCACGTCTCAATTGGAAATAATTGCGCGCGTAAAAGACGCAATGTCAACAGCTTGCTGCTATAGTTAATCCAATGTGCGTGCATATTGCCATAACTAGTTGCAGCAGCTTTTTTTGTGCAACAGAAATTCGGCGTTGAGAAGCCTTTAATGAATAAAAGGATAATAGTGAAATCGGCTAACCATTGCATCCCTATTAACGATATCAGTGCATTGTACAAAAGGTCTTTTCTACAAACATATCAAAATGTTTTCAGCTGCCCACGTCACTCACTTAATGTCAGGTGACTCGCGCTCCTCGCAGCCCTTTAACTGCAGCTCATGCTGTATTGAACAGACACACATCACTTCATAACTATAGCGGCCATTTTTCAACTGAACTAAATTTATTTTTGATGTCTTGGTCACACTATTTGGGAACAAATTTGGAACAAATTGCCTCGGGGGCCAGATTCGGCCCGCGGGCCGCCAATTGAATAGCCCTGCTGTAAAGTGTTCCCCATAATTCTTCTTAATTATCTGAATTATTATCATTTGCTTTCATATTTTATACTAAACTAATGTTGTTTTCAGGGCTTGACATTAACATCCGCCAACCTGCTAAATGCGGATAGATTTCAGCTGTGGTAGGTTAGATAGACACCTCAACTAGACACTTTGGCCGGTTGAAAATCATTTTTAAATTGTAGTTTTGAAAAGCAGAGTTCAACAATAAAAATGGACCAACGAGGGGCCAGTGTGAGAGATGACAATAACTGTGGCTGTAGTTGAAATAACTACAAAATAAGGCTGAAATAAGGCTGATTTCAGGTGATGTAATGCGAGCAAATGTTTGAATGTTCCAAAAAGAAATGGTTTCTTTGCGCAAACCATCAGAAGCGTGGACACATAACTCGTGCAATTGGTTCTCTTTTGTATAGACTGGAGCAATGCTTGTGCACCCACAGTCCTGCTGCTTACAAGAGCTTCAGGTTTTTTAAAGGTCTTATTTCATGTGATCTTCCTTTCAATATCTCACACAGTATTGATTTCACCTGCTTTCTTTTGTTTACAGTTATTTTGGGTTAAGAATTTATTGTTATTATTATTATTATTACTATTATTATTTATTTTTGGTGTGACTAGAGAAAAAAGTGGTAAATCCTTAGTGTTGAGCCCTGAAAAGTCAAGTGAAATAAAAACTAATTGCAATGCGACACTATAAACCACAGCCCATTTGCTCAGTGAGCAAGTTCATACACAACACAAAAAAGTGAAATGAATGTGGACATAACACAAAATCTAAATCAAGTAATTTTAGCATGCCAAAGTCAAATTTATGCATATAAAATATATTTTCTCAACAACAAAATTGTGGCTAGAGAAAATGCCGAGTGGCTAGTAATGTTGGAAATTTACTAGTCGGTGTCTAGTTATCAAAAAATGTAATGTCACGCCTGGGTTGTTGAATAATTCCTCCAGTCAGTAACTGACACTAAATCTCTTGTTTCTGAAGTTGTTTTAGCTTAGATTAAAAAGTTTTGGAAGTATAAGTGTGCAAATGCTTTCTTACCAAACACAAAGACAAATCCAAAAGACAAAATCTGAAAGTGAACTGAAATACTGTACCTTCATGTTGTTCTGGTATTCAGTCTGTAGTTTGGCGTTTTCCTGTGTTAATGAGTGAAGTGCAGAGCTCAGTTCTGAACATTGAGACTCTAACTTATCATTCATTACCTGAGAGAAAAAAAGTTTACCATTTTATCATTCTTTTAACTTCACACCTCTTATAACTTCATTTATAGCACACACAAACATTTTCACACCAAAAAGAAAAGTTTGTCAACGAATCACTTGTGTGGATGTAGGCCAGAAAAAAATGTTGTTAGTAATTTTGCTTTAAAAAGTATTCATTTCAGTCACTTTTTTATTGTTCAAAAGACTTTAGCAAACAAATCATGTGTATGATACTTTTATTTGCCCTTCGAAGCTTCACTGTTATAATCACATTTATTTTATTTCCTTTTTTAAATATTATTAAATAGAATCACCTTTACTTTATTAAAGATATAATTTCTTAACTTTCCTCTTTTTAATAAAATAATACACAATAATAATTGAAATATTATATCTAAATTTATATTTATATTTAATATATCTAAAACTTTTAGTGTAGTATATTTTCCAGTGAGGAATGGAACTATTCCTACTTTAAAACACTGCAAACAGAAAATAACATGGTTTTCATAGTTTTTCCTTAATTTTTTGTCAAGAAAAATCTTTAATTATTCAGCAAAAAGAAAAGAAAATTGCATAAATTATTTTATAAGAACATTTACCAAAACTATAAATCTCACAGCCCACAATTTTTTATCACTCAGGAAATTCCATCATATTTCCAAGATAATTAGATTATAATTATTATTACAGTTTTCTAGTCTCAAACATGAACATCACCAAAACAAATTTGAGTCTAATTCAGATTTCCACAGCATATTGGTTTTTCACAAGCTAACATAATTATACAACGCCAGACAGATTGCGCGTGTGTGTGTTTGCATACCTGCACTTGATCTGCAGCTGCTCTGAGGTCTCGTCCGTCTCTGATGAGTCTGCTGTTCTCCTGCTGCTGTTTTTGCAGGACCATCTTCACACACTGAACACACACACACACACAAACACATCATTACATGTCTCATTAACGCTGTCAGTATCTGTCTCTCATGTGTTCTCTTACCTTGATCTCTTTGGTCAGCTGTGATATTAGAGTCTCTTTCACTCCTGAGAGGAAACAAAACACTTGAGTTAGCCATACTGAAGCAGAAGCAAAAAAAAATTAAAATGAGACATCAGATATTTAGATCACAATTTGGATTCAATGCTGCATTTATTTTTGCTGGAATGGGGATTGAACAGATGAGATCAATTCAAACTCTGATATTGCATGTTTGTTAAGCCCCACTTTAAATATTAAAGGCGTTATAACACTGTGTGCTAACAACAATATATCGTTTGAGCATCGATATCGCAATGTGTGTATCTGCAATAGTCTCCTCGTAGGATTAGATTACTTATTGAATTCACCATGACAGAAACATTTAAATACCATTCACTGCACACCCAATGAAATGGTAAAGGTTTTCAATCTAATAAATACATATTAAACCTCTTTAACATTATAAAATAGGCTTCTGAGTGACTGATGTTGTTGGTTTGAGTCACAGTTTTGACTTTCATTTTCAAACCATCTGCTAGTTATTTTATTTTTAAGATCTGAGGTGAACTACACTATTTGCTGCTGCATTCAATAGTATGTCAACAAATGTAACATAAAATGGCATTCAAACTCATATTGGGAGCATTTAAAGGTGCTGTATGTAAGTTTTTGACTCTTCTAAAGCATAAAATACCATAATATGTGTGCAGATAGTTAAGAAACATCCCAAGTGAACATTCTTGTTTAACTGAAAAACAATGCTAAAGTCAGATATTCTGCTTTGAAAATGTTTTTTCCGTGCAGGAACGCTGTCTTTGTTTAGGTAAAATTAACCTGCACAATGCCAGTTTAGCCAATTATAATTCAGCACCCCGGGTTGCCTTGTTGGAAAACAGCGTATTTCATTCATTCATTCAGAAAGGCTCTGAAAGCATGCGCCTGTGACCGAAATGGACAGTATCAGACGTCAAAATGAGACAGATTCAGTTCCACATGAGGTTATTAATTAGCAAATTATATAAATATTACGAAAGTAAACATTAGGTGAGCAGATTTCATTGTAGCCGCGTGTCCTAACAACACGCTTTGTGACGAGATACACAGTGATGAGCAATTTGGCTGTTTGCACCAGACGAAACACGACAGAAATGTAAATACAGCCATTCAGAAGCACAGAATATGCACTCACTCACAAAACGGTAAGGTTTAGAATCTGTTTAATACATGTTAACCCTCTTTAACATCATTAAATGTAGATGCTGAATCACTCATATGTGTTTAGCTCTAAAGTTCATTTTCAAACGGTTTATTTTATTTTCAAGATCTGAGCTGAACTATCTGCTGCTGCTTTCAGTAAATGGCAATCAATGTCATGTAAAATGCCATTCAAACTCACATTGTAAGCATTTAGCACTGAATAAAACACACAAAGTTTACCTGAGGTGATCACTGTCATAGGTTTCTGTTGTTCAGCTGTGAGAAATAGAAGCTGTTTCTAATATATCAATTCGAGGTGTTGGTTAGAACCAAAACTCCTTTTAATATGGAAAATATTCCCTCTATCACGTGTCGTTGCTTTTATTTAGAACACGGTTTAAATCACTCGCTTCTGTACTCAATCTGGCAACCTGCGCATGCGTTTGTTTTGATCCAGGAGTGCAATACCCAGTTCAACCACTGGGTGTCAAACTTACATACTGCACCTTTAACACTGAATAAAGCATATAATCTGTACCTGAGTTGATCTTTGTCATAGTTTAAGCTGTTGTTCTGCTGTAATGTCGCAAGAAATAGAAGGCACATCTAAAATAGAAATCTTGCACATTGCGGTCGCAGATGGTTAGGACAAAAACTCCTTTTAACATGAAAATGTGTTAGGACTATTTTGCAAGTGTTCTGAAATATAGATAATTTGGGTTTGATTATGGTGACTTATATAAAGCAGTAGGCATAGTGTTTAGTTAGTTGGGTGTCTGTTAGATCCCAATACTGGAATAGAATGTTATTAATTATAGGGCTGAACAACATATCGTTTGAGCATCGATATCGCAATGTGTGTATTTGCAATAGTCACATTGCAGGATTAGATTACTTATTAAATATTAAACAATTAAGATATTATTCATTTTATTATTTTTTATACAATGATGACCATGTTGTTTTACATTTGATTGTTCAATTTCTGTACATAAATAGACTCCCTAGTAAACCATAAAGCACTGGTTATTCATTTATTTATCTATTTTTGCTAGTAATTTATTATAGTTTATGCAGATAAATTATTGATATATTCGATCATTCCAGTCGATCCAAATAATACAATTTTTCCGAATAGAGTTGTTCAAATCATCTAGTGAAATATGATTTATATCGCAATAAAAATATCGCAGCATAACTAAGTACCGCAATGTCAGATTTTTCCAATATCGTGCAGCCCTAATTAATTACTCTTCACACACACACACACAGTAGCTGAATGTGCCCATCATGCTTTGTGTCACTCTTTATTGAACATTATAGTACTTTAGTACAATGAAAAAGTATTATTCCATCTATCATGGCCTATATGACCCTATACATACTGCATGTTGATGCCTCTATAAAAATGTCATATATTTTTTTAAAAAAGGTCGTTTATTTTTTTTGTATATTTATTCGTTCATTCATTATCCTTCAGCTTAGTCCCTTTGTTCATCAAGGGTTGTCACAGCGGAATGAACCACCAACTTATCCAGCATATGTTTTACACAGCGGATGCCCTTCCAGCTGCAACCCAGTACTGGGAAACATCCATACACTCTTATCCACACACATACACCACGGTCAATTTAGTTTATTCAAATCAGCTATAGCGCATGTGTTTGGACTGTGGGGAAAAACGGAGCACCCAGAGGAAACCCACGCGAACACGGGGAGAACAAACAGGCCCAGCTGAGGCTAGAACCAGCGACCTTCTTGCTATGAGGCGATCATGCTATCCACTGCGCCACCGTATTTATCTACTATTGAAAGTAATTTATTTATTTATGCAGATGCAATGCATAGATAAAAGACTTAATTATTCCAGTCAACCCAAATTAATAAATTTTATCCAAATAGAGTTGTTCAAATCATCTGGTGAAATTTGATTCATATCGCAATAAATATATTGCAGCAAAGCAAGATATCGCAATGTCAGATTTTTCCAATATTGTAAAGCCCCACAGAGTAGCTGAATGTGCTTATAATGCTTTGTTCCACTTTTTATTGAACATAATAGTACTTTAGTACAATTTAAAAAAAAGTATTAATCCATCTATCGCTTCCTATATGACCCTATACATACTGCATGTTGATCCACACTCATACACTATGGCCAATTTAGTTTCTTTAATTCACCTCTAGTGCATGTCTTTTTGGACTGTGGGGGAAACCTGAGCACCTGAAGGAAATCCAACACGGAGAGAACATGCAAATTCCACACAGAAATGCCTACTGACCCAGTCGGAACTCTAACCAGCAACCTTCTTGCTGTGAGGCGACCGTGCTAACCACTGAGTCACTGTGTCGCTCCTCAGGATTAGATTATTTTTTTAAGATTAAACTATAAAGATATTATTACATTTTATTATTATTTATACAGCGATGACCATGTTGTTTTACATTTTATTGTTACATTTCTGTATATAAATATGTTAGACTCACCAGAAAAACATAAAGCACTGTTTATTCATTCATTTATTTATCTATTATTGATAGTAATTTGGGTGACGCAGTGGCACAGTAGGTAGTGCTGTTGCCTCACAGCAAGAAGGTCGCTGGTTTGAGCCTCGGCTGAGTCAGTTGGCGTTTCTGTGCCGAGTTTGCATGTTCTTCCTGCGTTCGCGTGGGTTTTCTCCGGGTGCTTCGGTTTCCCCCACAGTCCAAAGACATGCGGTACAGGTGAATTGGGTAGGCTAAATTGTCTGTAGTGTATGAGTGTGAATGTGTGTGTGGATGTTTCCCAGAGATGGGTTGTGGCTGGAAGGGCATCCGCTGCGTAAAACATGTGGATAAGTTGGCGGTTCATTCCGCTGTGGTGACCCTAGATTAATAAAGGGACTAAGCCGAAAAGAAAATAAATGAATGAATGAATGAATGACTGAATGATAGTAATTTATTATAATTTATGCAGATGCTCTGCAAAAAAAGACTTGATCATTCCAATTGTTCCAAATTAATGAAACTAACATATTTATGTTGACTTCCATAGTTCCATAAGTTTGTCCTACTATGGAAGCTAATGGTTACAGGTTTTCAGCGTTCTTCAAAATATACTTTTTTCTGTTTAACAGAAGAAACACATAAAAGTTTGACCACTTGAAAGTAAATAGTGAGTAAATGTTCATTTTTTTGGGTGAACTAACCCTTTAATCAATTTTATTTGTTACTCATTTGAAATAGATCTTATCCTATTAAACCATTAAATGTTTACATTTACATTTTAGGCCATACTCACACTATGTACAGTTGCCTTGAACCAGGCCAAAGCACGCTTGTCCCTCCTCCCGTCTCCCCCGACGGATTACATTCGGGCCTGGGCGCGCTTACGTCATCGATGATGCGCTGTTAAGTAAGTGCTCTCGCTCAGCACAGTGGAGATTTCTTTAGTTATATCGTTTAAGTCGTTTAATATGCAATGACATTCAGTCTAATATTTCGTCGAACAGATCAGCCACTTTTGACGCTCATAAACAGTCCTCGCGCTGCAGGAATTAGGAGGTTTGCTGAAGGTGCAGCTGACGTGCAGTGAGGGATTTGCGTCTTTAATAATCTACGACGGTTTGCGTTCATTGAACAGTACGAATGATTCATTAATCCATATGAAACAGTCTCTTAAAAGTCACGTCTTGCTTTCAGTTTCCGGCTCAGACACGCTTGCACTCACACTGTAAGTGTACCGTGCCTGAGCCCAAGTGAACAGCGCTCAGGCCCACCTGTTTCAACCGAGCCAGGGCCGCCCAAGTGAACCGTGCCTGAGCCCGATTCAGAGCGCACACACTTCTCACACGATCCGGGAAACGGGCCTGGGCACAGTTCAGATAGCATAGTGTGAGCACGCCCTTAGACAATTACTGAACCTTGATGAGTTCTCTAGTATATCTTTACAAACTGAAATATCCACTTAAAGAGTTATGTACATTAAATCTGTCAAAGAATAAAAAGTAATAAGCTTTTCTATATAATGAATCAGTCTGTGCGTCGTAGATTGTGTTTAAAACAGGTATATCATTTTTAAATTGTAGTTTTGAAAAGCAGAGTTCAACAATAAAAATGGACCAACGAGGGGCCAGTGTGAGAGATGACAATAACTGTGGCTGTAGTTGAAATAACTAAAAAATAAGGCTGAAATAAGGCTGATTTCAGGTGATGTAATGCGAGCAAATGTTTGAATGTTCCAAAAAGAAATGGTTTCTTTGCGCAAACCATCAGAAGCGTGGACACATAACTCGTGCAATTGGTTCTCTTTTGTATAGACTGGAGCAATGCTCGTGCACCCACAGTCCTGCTGCTTACAAGAGCTTCAGGTTTTTTAAAGGTCTTTTTTAACGGTCTTATTTCATGTGATCTTCCTTAAAACAGGTATAGAAAACACTGCACAAATTTTGCATCAATCTCTTAGTTTGCTTGGCATTGAATCGGTTCAATTCTGAAAATCATATTATCTGAGCATCCCTAGTTAAAATGCCCCATAATGCAACATTTCTGACCTGACTGATCTTGGTGCTGCTGACACTCTCTTTGCAGGTCCAGAATTTGCTCATCCCGCTTCTTTAGCTCCATCTTGTTTGCCTGTCCGTCAAGGCGTAAGGCGTGGCAGTCTCTCTGGAGAATCTCCACCTGACAGCAAACAGAAAAAGTGGATGTTATGTTTAATTTAGGCAATTTATGATTATCAAGATAAGTCTAAAGTGTTGCAAGGGTGTTTCTGGATGGTTGCAATAGCCATGCTCTGGTTTCTCCTTATATTGGCAAACTATGAGCACTTTTTGGCTCCATTTCTTATGTATCAGCACTTACACATAAATTAACTAGTATCATTCATTCATTCATTTTCCTTCGGCTTAGTGCCTTATTTATCAGAGGTTGCCACAGTGGAATGAAAAACCAACTATTCTAGCATATGTTATACACAGAGGATGCCCTTCCAGCTGCAACCCAGTACTAACAAACACCCATACACACTCATTCACACACATGCATGCACTATGGCCAATTTAGCTTATTCAATTAACATATAGCGCATGTCTTTGGACTGTGGGGAAAACCGGAGCACCCAGAGGAAATCCACGCCAACATGGGGAGAACATGCAACCTGACATAGTCGGGGCTCGAACCAGCGACCTTCTTGCTGTGAGGGGACAGTGCTAACAAGATCCACCGCGCCGCCTTAACTAGCATCACTGTGGCCAATTTTTTATATTATAATACACAATGGTGTTTTTTTCCTCCCCTACTGGGGCACGTGCCCCAGTAAAAATCACCAGTGCCCCAGTAAATGCTTTCAGATATGATTTACTTCATATGCAAGTGTATGTATTAAGAGTGGTAATCCCAAAATAAAGATGTTATTCTCTATGTGCAACCGATCCAATGCTGGTGAAAGCAATGTAATGTAATCAAAAAGCAAACTGACGCATCTCGGCATGTGCGCAGAAAACCATACCCACGAGCCTCACATACAACTCCTGCTGGACCCTGACGCGGTTGTTAACATGCCAAAAAAAGTAGCTACTTGCTGCTCACGCGCCGCTCATGCTTTGTGAAAGCGGCGTAACAGCCTTTTATGCTGAGGTGACGGTACGCAGTGAGTTCGACAAAACTAACGTTTAAATAATACAGCATGATGGTGACTAAGCATGCTAAATTTTTTGCATAGAGTGAAAAGGAGGAAGGGAGGTAAGACTTAATAAACCTAAATCTCTGCTGTGTCAACTCTAAGACAACAGATAATTCTATAGAAGATCTTTTTTGTATTCTGTAGAATTGTCTATAGAATTTCATTATTCATGCAAAAGATTTCTTAAATGATCTTAGCACATCACTCCAGTTGTGTCTTTGTTATTATACAATTATAACATTGTTTTCCAGTTCCATTTAGGATTAATTTCTGTTATTTATGTAGAATAGTAATTGTACAACAACAATAATAATTTATTTATAATAAATATTTTCTGTATTTAAAAAATGTATATATATATATATATATATATATATATATGGGGGGGGGGGG
>CAIGQZ010000379.1:25461389-25472626 GCA_903798205.1 Danio tinwini
GGGGCGTGCCCCAGTAGAGCTTTATGTCTAGCAACGCCCCTGTATTAAACCACACTGACCTGAACTGAATTGAACTTAAACAATGAAAACTGAACTGACACTTTCATTTCACTATAGTTTTCTAAGTGAAGCTGCTTTGACACAATCCACATTGTAAAAGCGCTATACAAATAAAGATTAATACAATTTAATGTAAATTTAAATACATTTTTTAACAGAAAATATGCAAAAAAAATCTGCCAGAATTAACATATTAGCTTTAACTTTGAGTGTAGTTTATTTATCAACAAGGAGTGTGACTATGCATAATTTAAAACACTGATAACATAAAATAACATGCGGTTTTATCGGTTTTTATTGTGAAAAATGTTTCATTGTCAAAAATACCTCAGAAACACTTTAGAAATGTTTTACTTTTTTTAGTTTTTAAGTTTTTAATTAACTTTTTTGGCCCCATTTCTTATTTTTTAATTGTTAAAAAACGGATTATGTATAAAAGCAACAGCACACCTCTCCCTAAAAAGACACATTATTTAGATCATTCACATCTATAACACTTTGTATGATCAGTTATGTAAATATACTTATCAATCTGTCAAATCTTATTCAATATTCAAACAAGATTAAGGACATACTGTACTGTGAATCATTTCTAGTCTTTATTTTCAGTTTACCTGCGCTCTCTCCCTCTCCACCACTGTCTCCATCTCCTCTACTCTTTTTAGCAGTGCATTGTGGGACTGTTCAAACTCCAGGTGTGCTGCAGTTTGCTGCACCATCTGCTCCTTTTTATATGAACAGATTCAGCTGTATTAAAAAAAATCTAATGAGACTGAAATAATGATTCCAATTATGAAATCAATACATACATAGTGTAATATTGAAAATAAATAAATAAATATATATATACTGCATAAAATTATAAACTATATAATTCTGACTTACG
Source organism: Danio tinwini (assembly GCA_903798205.1). Taxonomy (NCBI): domain Eukaryota; kingdom Metazoa; phylum Chordata; class Actinopteri; order Cypriniformes; family Danionidae; genus Danio; species Danio tinwini. The sequence goes on from CAIGQZ010000379.1 coordinate 25,462,336, forward strand.
TTTTTTGCTCAAATGTAAACAAGAGCAGAGAATTTTTTTTGTACAATGATGCGTCTTGTCTTATCTTTTGGGGGAAGTCTGTGTCATTTTGGACAATAATAAAATTGATGGTTGAATTAAAGTAAATTTAAGTCAGAATTTGCCAGGAGTATGAATAATATAGGGCTTGACTGTATATATAACAGGGTTGGGGTCAGTAAGGTTTATTTAAAAAAGAAATTATTACTTTCAGCAAAATTAAAAAGAATATTAAATAATTGATAAAAAAATACATTGAGATTTACACATCATCTAAAATCAAAAATTGGATTCCATTGATTCATTAGGACAGGACAATATTGGCCAAAAAAAACTATTAAAAAATATTTAATCTGAGGGTGCAAAAAAATATAAATAATAATAGAATTGCTTTTAAAGTCCAAATTAAGTTATTGGCAATACGTATTGCTAAACAAAAATTATATTAAATACTGACATATCTACAGCAGAAAATGTATAAATTTTCTTGGATGGAACAGTTTTTACTTAATATTCTAAATACTTTTGGCATGACAGAAACATTATAAATTTTGACCCATACAATGTGTTCTGGCTATTGCCAATATATATATATTAATGTGAAACAAGACAGGTTTTGAGGTCCAGGGTCACACATTTTACAGTTGAAGTCAGAATTATTAGCCCCCCTTTAATTTTTTTTCTTTTTTATATATTTCTTAAATTATGTTTAACAGAGCAAGGAAATTTTCACAGTATGTCTGATAATATTTTTTCTTCTGGAGAAAGTCTTGTTTGTTTTATTTCGGCTAGAATAAAAGCAGTTTTGAATTTTTTTTTATCTATTTTAAGGTCAAAATTATAAGCCCCTTTAAGCTAATTATTTTTTCGATGGTCTACAGAACAAACCATCGTTATACAATAACTTGCCCTAACCTGCCTAGTTAACCTAATTAACCTAGTTAAGCCTTTAAATGTCACTTTAAGCTGTATAGAAGTGTCTTGAAGAATATCTAGTTAAATATTATTTACTGTCATCATGGCAAAGATAAAATAAATCAGTTATTAGAGATGAGTTGTTAAAACTATTATGTTTAGAAATGTGTTGAAAAAATCTCTCTGTTAAACAGAAATTGGGGAAAAAAATAAACAGGGGGGCTAATAATTCTGACTTAAACTGTATATATTAAAATGTGATATTATAAAGTATTATTGTTTTTTGATCAAATAAATGCAGCCTTGTGATATACAGCTGAAGTCAGAATTATTCGCCCTCCTGTGAATTTTTTTCTTTTTCAAATATTTCCCAAATAATAACAGCAGAGAATTTTTCACAGTATTTCCTATAATATTTTTTTCTTTTGGAGAAAGTCTTATTTGTTTTATTTTGGCTAGAATAAAAGCAGCTTTATTTTTTTTAGGTCTTATTTTAAGGTCTTGTTAGCCCTCTTAGGTAATATATGTTTTCAATTGTCTACAGAACAAACCACTGTTATACAATGACTTGCCCAACTACCTAAACTTGCCTAATTAACCTAGTTAAGCCTTTAAATGTCACTTTAAGCTGAATACTAGTATCTTGAAAACTATTTAGTCAAATATTATTTGACAAAGATAAAATAAGTTAGAAATGAGTTATTAAAACAATTTTGTTTAGAAATGTGTTGAAAATCTTTCCATTAAACAAAAAATGGTGAAAAATTTTACAAGGGGGACTTGTATTCAGTAGGGCTAATAAGTCTAATATTTCAACTGTATATGGTAGATTTTGTTCATTTCAATAATTATATTGTGTGATAAGCTAAATACTAAAATAAAAAAATACATTTCACACAGTCTCCCAATTAAAATGAGCCTATAAGCGATATTACTTGAGCGAACATGGTGTTTTCCAGCGCCTCTGTGAGTCGGATCGCCTCCCGCTGCGCCTCCTGTCTGTCCTCTCGGGTCTGCTGCAGCTCATCCTGTAAACGCAGCAGCTCCTGCAGAGACGCGCGCTGCTCCTGCTCATGCTGCTCCTGCAGGCTGATTAACCGCTCCTGCAGACCGGCTGCACACACACGGAACATTACTGCGCTACAAACACACTCCTGCTGCGAACACTGATTCATGCAGAGTGAACAAGAAAAGAAATCACACACTCTCACACATACACTTAAATACTCACACATGCAGCTAAGAGGACTTCTCATAAACATTAGGATTTTTATCATGTACAAACTAGATATTTTTCCCCTCTACGCTATACAATGCTTTTATTATTTTGTACATTTCAGGGGTGGGGGGATATTATGGTAATACATTACATTTATGCAATAATACTTGCATAAATTTTGCATATACTTATATACCATCAATACATGTATTTGTTTTAAGATAATTTATAATTTTCTTTAAACCTATAAAGCACTTCAAAACGATTGATTAGCTGTAGTCTGTAGAACAGTCATCTGAAATGTTGTCACACAGTGTTATGTCTGGATTTCATCAATACCCTTGCATTTACTGACACAGACTATATTTAAAATATTTGGAAGTAGTTAGCATTTTCTTCCTGTAAAAAAAGTTTTACAAAAAAAAGTCCTGTAAAAAAAAGTACAACAGTGTTTTTAAAAGACTAAACACTTTATTGATACAGTATAGCACACAGACAAGCACATGTGGTCAGAACACAAATGAGTCGCAGGTAATGAAGTATTAAGCATTTCTCCCAAAGAGAAGCCTGTCTGAGCCAATAGCTAGTAGGCATCTGTAGCTCTGCTCACGCTCCGCCTCTTTGCCCTTTTTTGGTTACCCCCAGTCAGTGTGATGACATGCGAATAAAATGGCGACGGTTGGCCACGCAGACTTGTAGCTTCATTTGTGCTCTTCAGAAACCTATGGGTGATGTCATGAATGCTACGTCCATAACTTTTACAGTCTATGTTTATGATCTGTCAACCACTTTCTGAGCACATTCATGCCAATATGAAATTTTCATAATTTTGAAAGCATTAAAACACAGATTTGCGTTTTCTTTTTTTTTTTAAAGAGTCCGACATTAAAGTCTGATTATAGCTGGAATCAAGCTTTTTTTTATTTTATTTTTTTTTGTTTTTAACAACCGAGTAGTTTACTGCTGTGAGAAAATGTAAACAAATATTATTTGAAATGAAATGAATATTTTTAAAAAAACTTGTTTTCCTTAAATTTTTGGTCTAATTTGTGTTGCATGTACAATAATATAAATCAATATGCATACTTTAAAGAGCCCCTATTATGGGTATTTGAAAATGACCTTCCATGTAGTGTGCATCACAGCTCTTAGTGAAGTGAAATATCCAGCTAAAGCTTAAATCTGAAAGTGGACAGTTTTTAAAACTATTGATTCATCTATAAAAGAGTCGACTCATAGTGGTTTAAATGAATCGTCTTCATAACGAGTCTTCAGCCGTTTCGGCGTGGCGTCATCGCGAAACATAATGGTTGCGCGCGCAGACCCGGCAAAATTCAAACCTGCGGCCCCGCCCACTAACACAGCAGCAAGACGCTCATGAAGACGCTGTGTTTACCTGGATATTGTTGGAATTGTGAGGGAAAGGAGTCGTTCAGAAATCTGCATGTTTACAATGGGTGATCTATCACTACACAGCTCATGCATTAGTTTCTGCCTGACACCAGGGGTGCAGGCAAAATAAGGACAAAAAAATAGGTACACCGGTAGGCTGCTGAACGCTGGGCTTCGGGCTGTTGAGCAGCACTGAAAAGGCTTGTGAATGGAGAGCAGAGATAGCTTGTCAGAGGACAGAGGATTCTACAACCTCCCGGCTGGGGATGTGATCGTTTAGAAAAGCAGAGTACAGGTAAGCACTTAGAACATATAGCAGTTCACGGACGAGGTGCCACAGCAATGATTCCAAATAGAAATGATCTACATGTTTTGTTACTAGTAACCGCATGTACTGTATCAGGTTAACTCTTTATATTCTCATATCGCGTCTAATGCCATGTTGTAAACGCGACGCGCGCTGCTTTGTTTACAGATTTAAATGCTTCCGTGAGCTCGTTCCACTGCCGTTTGTCGTTGCTATGGCCACCGTTAGCTGATCCTGCACACGTGCAGCGGTCAAGGTTTAGAATAGTTTAGCTTTGCTGCTGTGTGGACTAAAACTGAATGTATGTCATACATATGCTAGTGTTTAACTGCACTGCTTTCGGTGCTGAGGTGTCTGAATAACACTGTTGAGAAGCGGGTACTGTTTACTGTGGTGTTAGTAAGTTTACTTTGAAGCATGTTTCGAGCGTCCGCTGCGATCCAATGTTGGCGACCCGCGGCCGCGGGCTTGATAAACTACGCTGGCCATATTACTGTCTCGCGCTGAACGCTGTCGACCAATGGCAACAGGCTGTCATCGGTCCAATCAGTGCAGATTAGCTTCGCGCTAATCAACAATGAATGGGAACAAATGAATCGCTGAACGATTCATATGGGAGTCGCTGGGATAATTAGGTAAAAATAAATGCATATTATAAGACCATGAACGTGTTTTTTGACCTTGCATACATATCAGTATGTTGTTAGAGACCCATAAAATGTGTGACCCTTGACCCTTTTCAATGTGTAATAGGGGCTCTTTAAGGCCACTTTTCTGAGAATACATGGCAATATGAAATTTCCAAAATCTTAAAAGCATTAAAACACAGACTTTGCTCTTTATTTTTTTTATGTATATATATTTATTAAAAAAAATGCTCTTTTTTTAGATTATAGCTTTAGTCGAATCAAGTTTTTAAAAACAGTCAAATAAAATAATAATTAAAAGTTTATTTTTAAGAAAAACAAACAAAAATACTGTTTGAAATTTAAAATGAAATGCATATTTTTAAAAACTTGTTATGTAAGCAAATTGTGTTTCAAATTTGGGGTTTATGTTACATGTACAATAATATAAATCGGTTGAACTACAATCAGGTTTCATTAGTTATTGCATTTACTAACAAGAACTAAATATAAACAATACTTGTACAGCATTTATTAATGATAATTCAACATCTACTAATGCATTAATAAAATTCATATTGATGCTTGTTAACACTGGTTAATGCACATGAGTTAACAAACTTTATTTTCATAAACTAACAATAACAAACATGAATACACACTAATAAATGTATTGTTCATTGTTTGTTTGTGTTTGTAAGTGTATTAACACTGACTAATACAACCTTATGGACCCTTTTCACAAGACGTTTTAATTTTCTTTAAACCTATAAAGCACTTCAAAAAGATTGATTAGCTGTAGGCTGTAGAACAGTCATCTGAAATGTTGTTACACAGTGTTATGCCTGGATTTCATCAGTACCCTTGCATTTACTAACACAGACTATATTTAAAATATTTGGAAGTAGTTAGCATTTTCAACAACACAACCAAGCACATGTGGTCAGAACACAAATCAGTGCCAGGTAATAAAGTATTATGCGTTTCTCCCAAAGAAAAGCCCGTCTGAGCCCATCTTTTTAAAAGATTTTAACAGGTTTGTGTGTGTTGAGCATCAGTTAAGACACCGTTAGCACCTGTCAGTTTTAATTGTGGGCAAAATTGTGGGATATATTTGAACTTTTTGTCAGCTAATTTTATTTTCCGGGTTTAAAATCATTATTGGGATAGGATCTAAATCAGTGACATAGCGCTCGTCTGCCTTTCCAGTGATGACGCGTCGGTTTCTCATTATTATTCATAGCAGTTTTCTAATCCTATGAGAAGACTCTGCTTCTTAATTATTCATGAGAGCATGTGCTTTCCGAAGGCAAGGCAGATCTGCCAAGCTGTGATACCACGTCAGCGCACGACATGCAGTATTTTGCCATTCTTGAAGAGTTGTATATGTTTGTTTCCATGATCCACAGGGTTTGTTGCATGTTTTTCCCAGCGATGCTGTCAGGTACGATACAGCTAAGCTGTCCATGTGTAGCAAGCATTTTTGACGGGAGAGCTGTACAAAAATTGGAGAATGGAGGACTTTGTCTTTTATCAGTTGAGTTTGTTACCATTCAGACACATCGCCTATATCAGTGCTGCTGTGTTCACCTATGTTTAAAATTATACGGATTATCAGCAGGGCTAATGGTTGAAATAGACAGAGCAAGAGACTTGCTGCACTGCTATCCACTGTGTCTGCATTCAGACCTGGGGATTGAAGAGGAGAGAAGTCCTCCTCATTTATAGTGTTTGATAAATGATTATCTTTATAATGAAATAACAAATTGTGGTTATGTGTATATGAAATTATGAATAACAAATGCAGCAGGACATTAAAGGGCACCTAGGTTTCCACTTTTTTTAGATTTAATATAAGTATTTTGTGTCTCCAGAATGTGTCTGTAAAGGTTCAGCTCAAAACACCCATCAGATTATTTATTATACCTTTCATAAGTTTCTATTTTTATTCTATTTTTAGACTATGCAGCGCCACTGATGCGATCCAAGACCAGCGACAAGATGATCCCGAGGTTTTCACAATCCTGGACCAGGCCGCATCTTGAGCAGCTGCTGTAACATGAGAGCATGAGACGCTCCAAGGACAGAGGAGTCTTCGCTGAGGTCCAGCATTCTCCAGCTTCTGACGCCTAGACTGCAGCTCTGCACAAGACGTTTGGCCATAGGAGAATTGGTCGTGCCCAACTGAGCCTGGTTTCTCTCAAGGTTTTTTTTTAATTCTTCCATTTTCGCCAATTGGTGAAGTTTTTTCCTCTGCGCTGTCGCCACTGGCTTGCATGGTTCGGAATCTATAGAGCTGTGCATCGATGGAATTGCTCTTCAGTGTTTGGACTCTCAGTAGTGATTATTAACCCACACTGAACTGAGCTAAACTGAACTGAACTTATCTGAAACTCTGAAAATCAAACTGACACTGTTTCAATTTACTATAATCTTGAATGTGAAGCTGCTTTGACAGAATCTACATTGTATACAATGCGCTATACAAATAAAGGTGAATTTAAATTGAATTGAATATTTTATAGCTCTGAGTAGCAGGTAGCGGTTTTTGTGTACTGCGCTTTTAAGGCTAGTGCTTCACACCCACCATTTTCACGTGCCTGTCAGTAAGCCTTAATCTCTTCCCTCGGCTGCGTCAGACAACAGACAGACAAGAAAGCAGATCTCACGTAACGTTTACGCACGTTCACACACACAGACAGATAGATAGATACACACACACACATACACACAGACAGCACGCGCATTTAGCTTTGCACTCTTTTTGCACGCAAATGTCACAGGATACAGAGTATTATCCACTGCTGTATGGATATCTGTTATGTTAATGTACAAAATAAACCTGATTTAACGTCCACAAACCGGGATTGAAGCGTCTTTTATAATTGTTCTGACACGCTACTGTGTTGATGAAGTAAATCGCTGTAATTTATTACACACATGCACTGTTTTAAAACATTTTAAACTTGTAAAACTCACTCGATCACATTTTATGATGATTGATGATCCTAAACTGAACAGACCTTTTATTCCCGGTTGCTTTGCCCACATCCTGTCTTGTTGATAGGATTATACACGTTACTACGGAGACATGTTAATGCGCAGCTGTTAATCAATTCGGTGAGCGGGAGAATCGCACTTCTTCATCAAGTTGCGGTCGGTCTCAAAATCACTCCAATTGGTCCACCGTTTTTATGTTGCTAAGTTGAAAAAAAAGGACTGTGTTTACATCACCCAAATATGATGGTCTATACACCATACATACACATATGTCTGTCCAAACAGCTTGAAAAGGAGACTTTTCACCAAGCGGCAACCTCCCGCTCTCCCTCGGGAAGCCAATACGGAAGTAACTAAAACTGCAATTCGTCGACTCCCCTTGGGGGGCTGGCTCCAGAAAGTCCAAGTGCTTTCTTTCTGCATTGGTAAATTGGCCATTTTTACAGCTGATAAAAACATGTTTACAGCCTGGTACAAACGATGGCTTTGGTGCATATAGCTATGATTACCCTTCATGACAACTGTGAGGGTGAATTTTTTATAACTCATCTGTTTCGTTTTTATTAAGTTATATTAAGTTTGCATAATTAAGAGCGTGGCCACTTGAGTGACAGCTAGCCCTCACTGGTCGCTGTCTCATCACCTCAGCTGATTCTGGCTAATTAGCCCCTGATCTCGGCATATACTGTACATCGTATTTTTGTTTTGGTTAATGTTTCTTTACACAGTCATTTGCCTTTTGGAATTACTTCCTGCAATTATCAGATGATATGGCATGCTGTGTGGACTTAATTGTGCTTACAAACCGTTCAAGTTGCCTCCATTTCCAGGTGAGTGAAATTATATACTTATATACCATCTCTATAAATGTATTTGTTTTGTTTAAGATCATTTATCATTTATAATGTTCTTTAGACCTGTAATGCACTCCAGAATCTGACAGATTGATTAGCTGTAGGCTATAAAACAGCCATCTGAAATGTTGTCATACAGTGTTAGTGCTGGATTTTCTAAACAGCCTTGCATTTACTAACACAGACTATATCTAAAGTGTTCGGAAGTAATTCACATATTCCTCCTGTCGAAAAACATCATAGGAACAATGTTTAGTGGCTCAATGTATCACTACAGTGTTTTTAAAAGTCTAAACACTGTATTGATATAGTGTACAACTTAAGCACTTGTGGTCAGAACACAAACGAGTCACGGATAATGAAGTATTAAACGTTCTGCCAAAGTAAAAAGTCTGACCAAGCCAGGTCTAAGCAAAATGCTGAGAATCCAGCATGCATCTGTAGCTCCGCTCACTCTCCGCTCTTATTTGGTATCCCATGTTTGGTGCGATGACGCGCTAACAAGATGGCGACGGTTGGCTGCACCTACTTGTAGCTTCTTTTGCAGTGTTCAGAAACCTATGGGTGACGTCATGGATACTACGTCCATATCTTTTACAGTCTATCCTTTTCACCCAATAGGTGCCCTTTAAATTATTGTTTATTTATTTGCATTTTACCTTCGTAAAGTTTGTTAACGGTTTGTCCCAACTGACAGTTGTTCACTCCACTCTTTTTCCCCTGCTCTGCCGGCCACGGCCACTCCTCCCTCTGCTCGCAGAGCTCCACACCCATCATGAAGCATTTTTGTTTTTTAATTCTGAGGTAGACTTGACCTGAAAGAGGGTGTTTCATGGCTCTTTAACGGTCATCAGCATCTTAAATCCTTGAACGTTTTTAATATTTACATTTTAAAAGGTACGAGGATTTATATGCATTACATTGTCTTTACATCAAATCACAAAAAAAAATGAATGAATGCTTATGCAAGTGTTTCTAATTCAGCGTCTACGGGGCGGGACAGTACATATGATGTTATTCTCTCTGCTGTTATCAGTCTCAGACTTTCTTTGTCCTTTTTCTGAAAGTCTTGATAACACCATCGTGGAGTTTTTCTTTTATTATTTTGGCAATTAGGATTGTAAAACAGTATTAGTTGTACTCTCCCATTCACTGCTCTCTAAGTTTACCAACTATGATGACGTCTACTGCTGAGAAACTCGGATATGTGAAAAAGCTTCAGTGTAAAGTGTTACCTAAAAATGAATATGCACACTTTAAGATATGCAAAACTGTCAATGAAAAGCACTGACCAGTGTGAGATGGGTTGAGCTCTCTCTCTGTCTCCAGACGGAAGGCCGTGAGTTTAAGAGCATGCAAAACACTCTCCAGTCTGCACACACGAGCGACCAGCGTCTCACACTGTCTCCAGAGCAAACTCTCTCCTGCGGCGCTCGGGGCCCGCTGGATGTTCACAGGACTAATAGGATGAGTTCTTACAGAGTTCTGGAAACGTTGCTGATCTGCAGACGCTCCCAAACTGCCCAGAGTCCTCACCAGCTCCTCCGTCTGCTGCTCTGCTGTCTGGAGACGCCTCTGGAGGACAGACAGAGACTCTGGAGCCGCGGCAGAGACACTCACTGGACACACCACTGACCTGGACATCACTGGACACACAGATGGACAGACTGACACGTAAACACACTGAAATACAGAGAAATAGACACACAGGTAAGATGGATGATGGATGAATGGATGGAACGATAGATAGAAAGAACAATCAATCAGTGGATAGTTAGATATGAACATAAAAAAATAGAAAGATACACACACAGGCAGGCAGGCAGGCAGACAGACAGAGACAGACAGACAGACAGACAGACAGACAGATAGATAGATACAGGCAGATAGATACAGACAAGACAGACGGACAGACAGATATATACGATAGAAAGATAGACACAGGCAGATGATTGAAAGA